>APFE030154439.1:0-52927 GCA_000404065.3 Pinus taeda | reverse complement strand
CTTGAAGGAACACAAAGGTGACCTAGGTGGCATAATAGGGCATCCTAGAGGTGAAAATCTAGAACATGCTGACCCTCCAAGAGTGTCTAGTATGTGTGGCGGAATTCTAGGTCACTTTTGTAGAGAAGTGGCCAATCAGAAGTCTCGTGCCCACAAGAGTTGAGCACAGTGGTTAACGCTATGATCGGTGGTCGACTGAGGAAATCTGCAACATTATTGGTGTTGCCCTTCTTATACTTGATATTGCAATGGAACTGTTACAGGTATATGGACCACTTTTGATGGCGATCATTCTACAATTTCCCTTGGGTCTATATGGACTGCAGGGGTCGACGGTCTGTGTGGATGACCATTTCCTTCCCCAAAATGTAATGCTTCCATTGTCGGCAGGCCTGCACAATGGAATACATCTCTCTGTCATAAGTGGGATACTTCCGGACTATGTCTGAAAGTGTCTCATTGTGATATGCCACTGGATGCCCGTGTTGAGTAAGGACTTCCCCAATAGCATAGTCAGAGGCATCTGTCTCGACCTCAAATGGTTGTTGCAAGTCTGGTAATGCGAGCACTGGTGCCGAGCATAGGTGATCTTTCAACTCTATGAATGCCTTCTGTTGAGATTTAGACCAAAATAATTTTGCTTTTGCTTCTCCCTTGGTGACTTGACTCAAGAGCCAAGTGATATGAGAAAATCCCAACACGAACCTGCGGTAGAAGTTGACAAGACCTAGAAAGTTGCGAAGCTTTGTCAGAGTGGTTGGAGACGGACAATCCCGAATGATTTGGATCTTGGCTGGATCCACATGCACCCCCTATTCATCAATAATGTATCCCAGATACTGAACCTGAGTCATGCCAAAAGTGCATTTCTCCAAATTGGCACATAAGTTGTCGCAGTGTTTGGAGAACCTGATGGATGTGGTGGAGGTGCTCTTCCCAACTCTAGTTGACGATTAGGATGTCATGCAAGTATGCCACTACAAATGAGTTTGTGAATGGCCGCAAGATGTCATCCATTAGCCTCATGAAGGTTGCAGAAGCATTCGTCAATCTGAAAGGCATAACCAACCATTCGAAAAGGCCCTCGTTGGCTTTGAAGGCATTCTTCCACACATTGGAGGGTTCGATTGGTACCTAGTGATATTCTAACTTCAAATCGATCTTGCTAAAATATTTGCCCCCTTCACTTGGTCCAAGAGGTCATCAATCCATGGGATCAGGTACCTATTACGGACAGTGATCTTGTTCAGCGCTCGATAGTTAATACAGAGTCTCCATGTTCCATCCTACTTCTATACCAACACGATCGGGCTCCCGCAGGGTGATGAACTCGGACGGGTGTGACCTTTTTGCAGTAGCTCTTGAATCTGCCTCTTGATTTCATCATTCTCAAGAACAGAGCACCAATAGATTGGTCCATTGGGAAGTGGCACACCTGGGGTCAGATCGATGGAGTGCTTGACCTGATAGTGCAGAGGAACCCTTACGGGGGGGGTGAAGATGTCCTTGTACTCCTCCACGACCTTGTCCATCAATAGTTGTCGTGCGGAGGGGCCCTGTCTGAAGGTCGTGGCCACTGTCTTCTTCTTTCCTTGAGGGCGTATCATCAGGAAAACAAATTTCCCGGTTTTGGAAATGAGCTTACTGCATTGTTTTGCTATAACCAAAGAGATGGCGCTAGGCAGTGCTACCTCTGGTATCCTATACAAATTATTTCCCAAAGTAATAATAACAACATGGGGCCTTGATTCATACAGAGCATGTCGCTTCCACAAGTATGGTTGTCCTAATAATACATCACAAAATTCAAGGGGAGAAATGTCACACAACATCTCATCTGTGAAGGGCTTGACGTTGTATGGAAGGCGGCACTGCTGGCTCATGCGAAGATCACCTCCTTGGTGAAGCCACCCGATGGTGTATGGTTGTGGATGTGTTGAGGTTAGTAAGCCCAGCTGCTTCACAACCTCTGCCAAAATGATGTTCTTTTGGCTCCCGTTGTCGACAATGAACTGTAGCAAGGAGCCCTTTACCCACATCTCAGAGTGGAAGAGATGCTTCTCCTCCTCTAGATCTTCGAGTTCCTCCTTCTAGATCTTCATGGTGGCAACGGTGGCATTGGGCTCCGCATTGATAATCTTCTTCCCTTTGTCATTCCCCTTATCGGGTTCTGACTTAGAGTTAGAACATGCATCTGATTCTAAAACCTTTAGCTCGGCCACTAGTGACTATTTGGCCCAACACTCACTTGTGTGTGAGTGGAGCTCTTATGGAACTCACACCACTTTCTCGTGTCCTCTTTCGGCTTCGCAACGTTGCTCTTTGCTTGCAGCTTTGGCAGGTTGTCTTGGGTTGCCCTGCCTTGGATTTTTCCTTTGTTTTGTGGTTTGGGGGCACCTTTCCCTTGCTTCAGATTCGCAGATCCAAAGTCTTGCTTCTTTTGTTTAAACTTTTGCTTGACCTTGACGGCATATCAGTATGTCGTGCCGAGCGAGGAGATGTTCAGGAATTCTATTTCTTCCTGGAGGTACTTGTGCAGGCAACTACGATATTTGAGTACCAAATGCTACTATGTATCCTTGATACCCAACTTTGTGTGAAGGGTACAGAAAATATTGGTAAACTTTGGCACGTCTTGGTCCCTTCCCTGCCACAATGTGGTCCACTTTATGTATTGATCCTCATAGCTTCCGACAGGGTAGTACTACTCCTTGATGGCATCTCGGAATGAATTCCAAGTGGGTGCGGCTGAAAATAGTGAGCCTATACTTTCATCCTTCTATTCGCAGTAGGTTTCCCACCAATCCTTGACGTGGGGGGCTACTTTGAGAAGAGCGAAAATAATATTTTCCCGACTGGAAAAATCATGAATAGAAAAATAACCCTCTAGCACATTTAACCATTTATCGATGGCATCTACATCTATTTGAACCTCAAATATGGGGTTTCAAAATTAACTTGTACCTTAAATGGTGTGGCGTTTCCAGAGTAGCTGTTGGAAGCCGATGCGTCGCCCCTGGGTAGCCGCTGAAGGATCTGGGAAAAGTTGTCCATCATCATGTTCCTTTGTTGCTCGAGGGCTTCTTCGAGCAAGATTTTGATAGGATCTCATGTCCCCTTATCTTTCTTTTCATTTTCCATGGGAGGCCATCGGGATTTGCGAAGCTGGTCTTGCAAAGGTTCGACCAGTTCAAGCCTTAACTCCTTATATCCTGGCCTCGTTGGGACATGGAAAGAAAAAGAGAGAAAAAAAGAAGACCACTCTGATACCACTGATTCAGATTTAAACAAGAACACAACAAATTACAGAGATGACCATAAACACAGAGATGCAGCAGAAATAATACTTCATTTCATTAATGTAAAATACTGAAATATGCTTACAAACAGGAATGGACATAAACCAGCTAGGGTGATGGTAGCTTATCTCTAAGAAAAGATGTGGCAGCTACATGCCTCTGAACTGCCTCACAATGAGGCTCAAGGGCCTTTTAATTATTGGACAATAAAATAAAACCCTAAAGAACCAAAACCCTAACCCAAGGAGATGTAACACTAAGAGTTTATGGGCCCCGTTGGGGTGAGTTGGACATCCAACTTCACAAGGTCGCGACTTGGTCATATTATCTCTGTTTGATGCGCATGATAGCCCATTGGAAAGATCTCTTTGAGGACTACGATGAAAAATATGATTTTAGATAGGAAATCATTGGCGGTAGATTTCCAAGAAAATGTCGTTTAGGGCCTCAAAATGACTCTAGAAGTTTAGGACCCGAAAAACTGTTAAAAATAATAAACTGCGCTACAATTCAGGAAACTAAAAAACTAAAAGAAGAAATGGTGGGGGTCCAAGAGGAATTGGTGGGTGGCCACCAATATCCACCTGGATCAAATGTTGTTTACTTCCTCATTCAGAATAAAACCCAAGATGCTTATCATTTGTTTATCAAGTGCTTAAGGATTCAGTATTATTGCTTAATTATTGATTCCCATGAGAGTCTCTTATGTAAATGTTATAAAGAATTTAACATAAAACATATGTGGAACAACAACAAAATAAAAATAGAGAACATCAAAATATAACACACAACACAAAGATTTGATGAGGAGTTCACCCCTCCTGGGCTACGTCTCCTTAGTCCAGCTTCCAATGCTTAGACCTCTCTACTATGCTCAAATTTACAACAAAAGTGTGTTTACAATGCTCATATGTCTCTGAAACCTATCTTAATGAGTTTAGAATACTAAAAAATGGTTATCTAGCCTCTTTTTGCATCCAATTTGGATAAGAACTGAAGAAGTTATGACTTCTCCTAGTTCTCCCATTATTTATTCCACAAATTGCTCCAAAACCGACATAATCCCACAAATTCGCTCCAACATCCACTAACTGAGTGAGAATTTGGCCGCGTCGCGGGCCACAACCTGTCGGCCATATCGCAAATTGCAGTTGGCGTAAAAACCCAGACAAAGCGGCGATTTTGCAATGCAATATCGGTGGACCCAACGGGAACATAAACTATGGGTCATAAATGTATTGCACCCAGGAAATTATCTCTCATCGCAATCAACGAGGTTTAGCAGGCTAAAGGTCTTGTTAACACGGTGTTGGGTGCAATTCTCCATAACTCCTCCTTTCCTGTGATTGCGATATGCGATATCGCAAATCGCAATCGACACTGCCAATGGCAGCTTACCACTTGGCACCTCCTCATTCATTGGGACCTTTGCCGCATCATACAATCCTGCTATAGACAAGTCAAACTTGAACTTTGACTTGCTCTAACTTCTGCATATGAGCATGGATTTGAGTGACATTCACACCGTTGGATTCAAAATGACGAGCTCTTCGATCTGAAGCTAAATTTAAAAAGATTCAGACACTTTGATTTTTTAGCATAAACTTGAGCACTTGATCATCTGGGAAAAAATTCATAAATAATTTTAACTTACATTGATCAATGCTAAATTAATTGTGGTTGATAGGTGAATCATGTTATAATCTTGCTTTTGCAAGAACTATTAAATTGGGAAGTGAAGTGGATAAGTAAATTGCTTGAGTTGCAAAAAAACTTGCATAAATTTTGGTGGGTAGTAAATGAGTGTAACCTCCTATGGGGGAGATGTTGTAGTTTCTGTAAATGAGTGTAGACATTTAAATGTTGGCTCAATTAATTAAAAAAAAAAAGTAATAAAAATAACCAAACTAAATTTGTTATATTGTAAATTTGTTTTGTGGGGCAGCTTAGTCCCTCAAGCTCAAGTTAAAAATTATGCTTTTGGAATAATTGCATAAATAATTATAACTTGCATTGGTCAATGCTAAATTAATAGTGGTAGATAGGTAAATCATCCGATAGTCTTGTTTTGGCAAGAATTAATAAATTGAGATGTGAAGTGGATAAGTAAAGTTCTTTCTTAGGCAAAAAAAAAAAATTGCATAAATTTTGGTGGGTAGTTACCACTACTATACCTACACATTTAAAGTTTTACTTCTACATAAGTGTCAACAAAAACATAAATAAGGGTGGGAAGTAACTCCTAATAAGTATATTTATTTATGTATTATTCCTATCCATTCCTTAGGCAAATACTTGCTTAAATTATGGTGGGAAGTATTTGATTGTAAATATGTTATTTACCTGAGTATGAACAATTTTCAAGGATTTTATTTTCGGATGGCTATCCTAGAATGCTTAAGAATAAAAAATCACTACACAAATATCTAAAAATAAAGCATGAACATTTCAACGATATCTATAATTATGGCATAAAACATGGAATTATATTGTGTAAAGGTAGAGTCCTTCCTTGGCAGGTCTAATAATGATTTTGTAACCATATTTAAATTTAATTAATAAGCAGATAAAAACTCAATACTTACAATATAATGAGATTCTTAACCATGGATATTTACCCTTGCATTACCAAGAATATTATTAACTTGTAAATAGACTTTGTTACAATTTCATGGCTTACCAATATGTAACGCACCCCCTACTAACCCATAGTTCGATAGAAGGAGGTAGTTATTATGTTGACCCAACCTCCAATGTCTCGTTATAGAAATAGGGTCTAAATTTTTTACTTTTTGCACCATCCCATAACTTAAATTGGATAACATAGTTGTGTTCCTCTCATTGAGACCTTTCCAATGATATAAATTTTACCCTGAAATGACTTACAGATCAAAAGATATGACCATTCAAAACTAGGCCAATTACAAATATTTCCACATTATTATTGTACTTGATCTGTTTTTGAATGATTAGTTTATGTTGTGCTAATATCAATTACAGATTCCTAAACATGTGCTTGCATATTGCTTCTTGTACTAAGGTTTCATTAGTTGTTTGTGTATGCAATCAGGTAAATTTCCTTAAGTTTAAAATGACATTCATGAGAAAAATAGCTTCAAAAGCAAACACTGAACAACAAACATTCAAAGTACAACAAACCATCAAAGAGACACTTTAACACATTGTTTTAATTGAGTTCATCGGTCTTGGGCTACATCTCCTTGGTCCAGCTTCCATGGCTTAGACCTCTATATTAGCTCAATGTGGAAAAATGTTGTTTTACAAAGCTCTATGGCTCCTGATACCTACACCAATGTGTTCAGAATGTCCAAGTTAGCCAATAATACCTCTTCTTGAGCTCAATTTGTTCGAAAATTGCCTTCTCTATGACTCAGACAATCTTTTCCTACAATCCTCTAACTATGGAATATGTCCAGTTAACTCCACTAAATATGGAGGCAGGCCCGAAATTGGGGGCACCACCAAACTTTTGCCATACTAAACTTGGAGTTAATTAAATAAATCCGGAGTAATTAACTTAAACTCCATAATTAGTGTTTAACCGAAACTATTATATCTGGTGGTTTTGTTGGGTTGTTCACATGTGATGTTAATGTTGCATTAACTGTTGGAGCCGAAGTCGTCGAACTTTTGACCGTTTTATGTTGCAGTGATCACATTCACATGGCGTGTATTAAACAGTCACAGAGTTGGTTTGGACAGCCGCCGAATAAACCGCAACCTTAACCGCGTGGTTTGTGGTGGCCCATTCACATGGAACCATTGTGGTGTGGTGAACTTTCTGCTAGAGTTAACTACATCTGTGACCATCATCATTGGGTTGTGTTCACATGCGGAGGGTTGGCCTGTGAGCTAGCCCTCCTAACCGCCCCTTTAAACTTCACCAAACTTTAAATATAAGTGATGAACATATGGGGTAAGAAACACCCGCTAGTGGAGATGGTTAAGGCATATGGACTATGCGCCGGAGGTCGTGGGTTCGATCCCGACTTCCACTAAATTTTTGTTGAACTGTGTTGAGACTGTCAAGGCCTTTGGGAGGTGCCACGTGGAGTCCTCTGGGCTTGCCACATGACATCCTTTTATTGGTCCAAAAAAGAATCAATAGAAATGCGCCACACATCACCTGTAAAACCCAATCAAACAATGCCACTTGTCCATCTATGATTCGTCGTTGACCATGCCTAGTCACTTGCCACATCAACAGTACGGACCGTTGACTATGCAGTGACTTGGCATTTTTTTTTTTAATTTCACCTGTTTAGCAAAGCGATCAGAACACAATAACTTTCTCATACGAACTCGGTTTTTGACAAAACAAGTTGCGTTAAGATCATTTTTCCAAGACTGATATGAAATTATCATCAACTAAGTACTGATGTAGAATTGATTAGGCATTTATGATTTTAATGATAATTGAAAGCACAAAAATCAAGGTAAATTGTTTGAGCAAAACACTTTACGACAGCTAATTAAACATAAAATTGATGCATAACAGAAGTGCAAACAGGAAAAACACAACGATACCAGACAGCAAGTTGATGACGGATTTCGTCCCTGATGGACTACGTCTCCAGGTCCACTTTCAATGTGGGCGACCGTTTTTATTAGGAATGAGAAGAAAGGAGTCAATTACACAATTATTTGGTTAGATTTAACTTGCAAACAGGTAATTCTGACCTCTGTCATCAAATAGCCCTCTGAACCAACTTTCCAACGCTGCTTATAGTATCCAAAACCAACCTCGGATGCTCCAGAAACACTGAAAACAAAATTGCCTATGTCCTCTGGAACCTGCATACAAAAGTCAAGAATCACTCCTCTTGATCATTGAAGAGAAATTCTGCCTTTATAAGCCTGAAGATGCATTAAAACCACCTCTGACTGCATTTGAGGTGAATGAGCTGACTTGAAGGTTTGCCATTATGTCATAAAGACACATAGGGCTTTGTTACAAGGTGGTCGAATTAGTTTCTAACAAAACTGTTTTGAAAAACCCAAAATAGACTTTATAATAGCCCAAAACCGTTAGCAGTTTGCTAACCAAGTGGAGGAAATGCGGACAACTCATGTGAGTAGGCATTATCATCACGGTTAACATGTCGACGGTTTCGCTAACAATTCCCAAAACCTGTAATAACTCTGAAGGCTATCCTCAGCATGTTCACATGACAACAATGTATACCCCCCTGAAGTTAGGAATTAGTGGCTAGAGGTAGCGGCTATGAAACCTAACGATCTTACCTTACAGTGTTCACATGTCAACGCTGTAGTGGAAACTCTAACACGGTCAAGGCTACGGTTAGGGCCAGAATGCTAGCTAACTCCGATAGTTTACTTTGCTTGCTCATATGACACGGTCCTGACATGGTTAACTTTACAGTTAGGGGACTGTGTATTTTATTTTATAATGTTTTGTATTGTTTAAACATTGAAATAAGCCGAGAGCTTAGGTTTAAGACTTTATAACTAGGGTTTTAGGTTTATTAACACATAGTGTTAGTTTAGGGTTTTGAATGAATGGATTTAGGTGTAACTTAGGTTTTAGATGTAATAAGCATAGGTTTATGACTTAAGTGTATATTATGGTTTTAGGTTTGATGAAAAAGGTTTTAGCATTAGGAATTAGGATTAACACATGAAACTTTACCAACCCTTTACACTCTTTCGTCACTAAGTGACATTAGTGACATTTGTCGCATGTTGACATACCAAAACACTGAATCGACACTAGACACTGACCATATCAACCCTTTTCCATGTTGACACCCATTTCGACACCACGTCCTATGAGTCAAATGACAAAACACACATGTCATCGACCAATCCTGGCGGAACTACCAATGAACACAAGTCGACAATGAGGCACAAACCCATTTCCACTAAACACCATGAACACTATGAACATTACCTGAACAACCTGATCCATAACCAAACCTGTCGATCTATCGAAGTTGAACTGAAGTGACGAAGACACTGAACACTGATGACGACACTTGAACACCTGTACAATTGAATCAACGGAATCCTCCTGGATCATTCCTCTCCACTTGAAAACTTTTGGACCACAAAAGTTTGACTAATTAAATAGTCGATGAGGGTAGAAATCCCTCTCTTTCCACCTTGACCTGACGATGTACCAATACATTCGATCAATCACCTGCAAGTGATGACCTTGATGATGTTGACCATGGCACCTTTTGTGTCGGTGACCTGTTTCTTCCATCTACAGTATGAACGACTTGTGACAATGCGCAAACAACTTGTTATCAACATGGCAATTGAATTCTTTCCACGAAGAATCATGAGTTAGTGATTCAAAAACATCTTTGAAAATAGTATTTGTAGAACTTTGTTCAATACATATGATGGGTATCAACAATCTACTTTCCGGAATAACTGAAATATTCAAAGACTCCTTTGATTTTGACTTCATATCAATTACTTGACTTGATTTACTTTCCGGTTGACTTATTACTAAGTGAACTTGCTACACATAACTCGTCTAGTTGTGATGTAAAGACTACTGCAACTTAGTTTGATTTTGAAAGTATCTAAGTAATTGTTGACTTACTTGAATCACTATTTCTTCGTCTATTAACTGATATCTACATTGACTAACACTTTCACTTAATACATTGGTTTTCAAATCATGATAAGGAAACTTTAGATCTGCTTTCAAAAATGCTTTGTCATTAAAACTTATAGACTTCCTATCCACTTGAAAAGGGGCTTCATTACTTTTTAAAGCATTAAATGATGATGCAATACCAAAGAAATGTAACACTGACTTTCCCTGATACTGACCTGCACCCCTGAAACTGAAAATAAACATACCATCTAAAACAAGTCTCTGATTAGACTCACATGTACCATTCCCTACAATACACTGCTGATGATGATATTTTCTAGAATTTAGTTGAATGAATGAGTTGAGAGTCATTCTCTCTTTAAGAAGATGTTCATAGGACATTAAATGTATCTCATGTTTCTTATCATCTTTATGAATAAGATTTCTTGGAAAATAATTAACCACCTTAACCAATTGATCTATAAACTGAATCTCGCATTTCGAACAATTATCCTTATGTTGTTCCTTAATAAACATGAGTACATATTTACTTGAACTTATTAATTGCTTAACTTGATTTATAACAATTAAATCCAAGTTTGATTTGACTTTATGTGCCCTAACAATAAATTCAACCACTTCTTTCTTTAGGTGATATTTATGTTCTCTTCTATAAAACATTGCATCTCTATCAGAAAGATAAGGACTTCCTAAGACAACTCCACATATGTCTACTGGGACCACATCTAACTCCACTTGCAAACTTTAACCGACAATGCTTTGTGACATGTATCTGAGTTGATTTATTAATCCAACCTAATGGGTATGGTCTTGGATGATTCTGTGTCTCCAATCCCAATTGATTAACTATATGTTCAGATATTAAATTTGCTTGCGATCCACTGTCAAACATTGTGTCAATCTTTGTATGCTTAGAATTTATCCTTATGTGGAAGAGTTCAAATATTTTATCCTCATGTGAAGGATTTATGTTTGAAGAAGACATACTAGTTTTCGAACTTGGACCCGTATCAGAAGTTTTACCTGTCGTAACCATGGTGGTTATCCTCCTTCCATCTCCTGAATCTGAACCTAGATCCTGCTGGACTGTTGTAATTGCCTTCTTTTCATCCTTCGCCTTAAGGAACTTTTTGGGCTTAAGTCCTGGACGAAGTTTCTATCACTTCGATTCATCATGACCAATTCTCTGGCAATGAGAACAAGTAGGTATTTCCTTTTGAACGATCGCTAATTTCTTTCTCTTTGAATTGTTCTTCCCCTTACTGTCACTAGAATCTTTGGTTTCCAACTCTTTGGATGACTACGATGAAAACTTGAATGGTCTGCCACCTAATTCAATATGTATGGCCTGAACGCACACCTCATCAAAATCATTGGGATTAAACATCAATAATGTATGTTGCAAATATGAATGTAAATTGTCGATGTATTTTAACAAAGTTTCACGTGTATCCAATGAAATACCAAGCACCAATGCTTTCTTTCTGAACTCCTAAGTAAACTCCTGAATACTCTACCCTTTACTTTGTCTCAGATGCTACCAATCAATAATAGCTTGCTACATGTATCCTAAAGCATAGAATTGTTTCCTAAGAGCCTTTCAAAACTTAGACCATGAAGAGATGACTTTTCCTTTACGCTTTACATCTATCAGAGTTTTACTTTCCCACCAGATTAAATTTGTTCCCCCCATTCTAAGTGTAGCTAACTGAATTTTAATTGTATCGCTAGAAATGTTCTGAATGCGACAATACACTTCTAACTGCTTTATCCAGTTATCTAGTTTTTCAGGATTCATTTCGACATCATAAACAGGTAACTCAAATTTAACATCAAGTTTCAAAAGATATGTTTTCTTAGGTTTCTTTTTCATCTCATATTCTGCACTGGAAGACGAATAAGAAGAGGAAGAGGATGATGGAGATGATGGAGGTGAAGGTGGTTTATCAGTCTTGCCTTTACCTTTGTCCTTCTTCGATGCCTTTGAAGAAGAAGCGTCTCTCACCTTCTTGTCTTCGTACAATTCTCCCAACATCTGTTGCATGGTTAAGAATGCTTACTGAAACTATTCTTCACTCATCTTAGTTTCAGTTTTTTCACCTGCATCAGGTCCTGACATGGTCAATTTCTGAACCATTACAATCTCTGGATCGATCTTCTCAAGGATTCCTTCTCCTCGCTATGAAATTGACCTGGTAACATTCAATGGCACATTCTACAATTACAACCTGCTCTAATACCAATTTATATGATCTTAAATTATCATAAACTAAATACTAATGTAGAATTGATTAGCCATTTCTAATTTGAATGATAATTGAAAACACAGAAATCGAGGTAAATTGTTTGAGAAGAACACTTTATAACAGTTTATTAAACATAAAATCGATGCATAAAAGAAGTGAAAATAGTGAAAACACAACAATACCAAATGGAAAATTGATGACGGAGTTCGTCCCTGATGGACTACATCTCTGGGTCCGCTTTCAAGATGGGCAACCATTTTTATTAGGAATGAGAAGAAAGGTGTCGATTACACACTGCTTTAGCCAGACTGAACTTACATGCAGGTGATTTTGACCTCTGTCATTAGATAGCCCTCTAAACCAGCTTGCCAACGTTGCTTACGATTTCCAAAACTGACCCCGGATACTCCCGAAATACTGAAAACAAAATCACCTATGTCCTCCAGAATCTGCATACAAAAGTCAAAAACCACTCCTCTTAATCAATGAAGAGAAATTCTACCTTTATAGGCCTGAAGATGCATTGAAACCACCTCTTACCTCATTTGAGGTGAATGAGCTGACTTGAAGGTTCACCATTATGTCATAAAGATACCTAGGGCTTTCTTACAAGGTGGTCGAATTAGTTTTTATCAAAACTATTTTGAAAAACCAAAAATAAACTTTATAATAAAATGAAACCATTAGAAGTTTGCTAACTGGGCGGAGGAAATGCGAATAGCTCATGTGAGCAGGCATTATCACCATAGTTAACATGCTGACAGTTTCGCTGACAAATCCTAAAACATGTAATAACTATGGCGGCTATCCTTAGCATGTTCACATGGCAACAATGTATACCCCGCTGCAGTTAGGAACTCATGGATAGAGGTAGCAGCTATGAAACCCAACGGTCTTGCCTTACAATGTTCACATGTTAGTGTTGTAATGGAAACTTTGACACGGTCAAGGTTGTGGTTAGGGGCTGACTGTTGGCTAACTCTGAAAGTTTACTGTGCTTGCTCATATGACATGGTCCTGACATGGTTAACTCTCCGGTTAGGGGACTGTGTATTTTATTTTATAATGTTTGGTATTGTTTAAACATTAAAATAGGCTGACATCTTAGGTTTAGGACTTTATAACTAGGGGTTTAGGTTTATTAACACATAGTGTTAGGTTTAGGTTTTGAATGCATGGATTTAGGTGTAACTTAGGTTTTAGATGTAATAGGCATAGGTTTATGACTTAAGTGTAGATTAGGGTTTTAGGTTTGATGACTTAGGTTTTAGCATTAGGAATTAGGATTAATACATGAAACTTTACCAACCCTTTACACTCTTTCATCACTAAGCGACATTAGCGAAATTTGTCACATGATGACATACCAAAACACTAAATCGACATTGGACAATGACCATATCAACCCTTTGCCACAACAATACCCACGTCGACACCACATCCTGCAAGTCAAACGACAAAATACACATGTCGTTGACCAATCCTGGCGGAGCTATTGATGAACACAAGTCAACAATCAAGCGCAAACCCGTATCAACTCAACGCCATGAACACTATGAACATTACCTGAACAAACTGATCCATAACCAAATCTGTTGATCTGTCGAAGATGAACTGAAGTGACGAAGATAATGAACACTGATGACAACACTTGAACACCTGTACAATTGAATCAACGAAATCCTCCTAGATCATTCCTCTCCAGTTGAAAGCATTTGGACCACAAAGTTTGACTAATTAAATAGTCGATGAGGGTAGAACTCCCTCTCTTTCCACCTTGACCTGACGGTGTACCAATACATTCAATCAGTCATCTGTAAGTGATGACCCTGATGATGTTGAACATGGCACCTTTTGAGACAATGACCTATTTCTTCCATCCGCGGTATGAACAACTTGCGACGATGGGAAAACAACTTGTTATCAATACGGCAATTGAATTCTTTCCACGAAGAATCATGAGTTAGTGATTCAAAAACATCTTTGAAAATAGTAGTTGTAGAACTTTGTTCAATACATCTGATGGGTATTAAAAATCTACTTTCTGAAATAACTGAAATATTCAAAGACTCCTTTGATTTTGACTTCATATAAATTACTTGACTTGATTTACTTTCCGGTTGACTGATTACTAAGTGAACTTGCTGCACATAATTCATCCATTTGTGATGTAAATATTGTTGCAACTTAGTTTGACTTTGAAAGTATCTAAGTAATTTTTGACTTACTTGAATCACTATTTCTTCCTCTATTAACTGATATCTCCATTGACTAACACTTTCACTTAATGCATTAGTTTTCAAATCATGATAAGGAAACTTTAGATCTACTTTCGAAAATGCTTTGTCATGAAAACTTATAGACTTCCACTCCACTTAAAAAGAGGCTTCATCACTTTTTAAAGCATGAAATGCTGATGCAATACCAAAGAAATGTAACACTGACTTTCCCTAATACTGACTTGCACCCCTGAAACTAAAAATAAACATACCATCTGAAACAAGTCTTTGATTAGACTCACATTTACCATTCCTTGCAATACATTGTTGATGATGATAATTTCTAGAATTCAGTTGAATGAATGAGTTGAGAGTCATTATTTCTTTAAGAAGATGTTCATAGGACATTAAATGTGTCTCATGTTTCTTATCCTGTTTAAGAATAATATTTCTTGGAAGAGAATTAACCACCTTGACCAATTGATCTATAAACTGAATCTCGCATTCCGAACAATCATCCTTATGTTGTTCCTTAATAAACACGAGTACATATTTACTCGAACTTATTAACTTCAACTTGATTTGTAACAATTAAATCCAAGTTTGATTTGACTTTATGTGCTCTAACAATAAATTCAACCCCTTATTTATTTAGTTGATATTTATGTTCTCTTCTGTAAAACATTGCATCTCTATCAGAAAGATAAGGACTTCCTAAGACAACTCCACATATGTCTACTAGGACCACATCTAACTCCACTTCATTAATTTACTTAGATGTAATTGCAAACTTAACCGACACTGCTTTGTGACATGTATCTGAGTTGATTTATTAATCTAACCTAATGGGTATGGTCTTGGATGATTTTGTGTCTCCAATCCCAATTGATTAACTATATGTTCAGATATTAAATTTGCTTGCGATCCAGTGTCAAACATTGTGTCAATCTTTGTATGCTTAGAAGTTATCCTTATGTGGAAGAGTTCAACACTTTTATCCTCATGTGAAGGATTTATGTTTGAAGAAGACACAATAGTTTTCGAACTTGAACCAGTATCAGAAGTTTTATATGTCATAACCATGGTGGTTATCATCCTTTCATCACCTGAATCTGAACCTAGATCCTGCTCGACTGCTGTAATGGCCTTCTTTTCATCTTTTGCCTTAAGGAACTTTTTGGGCTTAAGTTTTGGATGAAGTTTCTAGCACTTCGCTTCATCATGACCAATTCTCTGGCAATGAGAACAAGTAGGTATTTCCTTCTGAATGATCGTTGATTTCTTTCTCTTCAAATTGTTATTCCCCTTACTGTCACTGGAATCTTTGGTTTCCAACTCTTTGAATGACTACGATGAAAATTTGAATGGTCTGCCACCTGATTCAGTATGTATGGCTTGAACACACACCTCATCAAAATCATCAAGATTAAACATCAATAATGTATGCTGCAAATATGAATGTAAACTATCGATGTATTTTAATAATGTTTCACATGTATCCAATGAAATACCAAGTGCTAATGCTTTCTTTATGAACTCCTGAGTAAACTCCTAAACACATTGCCCTTTACCTTGCCTCAGATGCTGCCAATCAATAATAGCTTGCTGCATGTATCCTAGAGGATAAAACTATTTCCTAAGAGCCTTTAAAAACTTAGACCATGAAGAGATGACTTTTACTTTACGCTTTACATTTATCTGAGTTTTAATTTCCCACCAGATTAAAGTTGTTCCCCCCATTCTAAGTGTAGCTAACTGAATTTTAGTTGTATCTCTAGAAATGTTATGAATGCGACAATATACTTCTAATTGCTTTATCCAATTATCTAGCTTTTCAGGATTCATTTCGCCATCATAAACAGGTAACTCAAATTTAACAAGTTTCAAAAGAGATGTTTTCTTAGGTTTCTTTTCCATTTCAGTTTTGGCATTGGAAGAAGAATAAGAAGAAGAAGAGGATGATGGAGATGATGGAGGTGAAGGTGGTTTATCATCCTTGCCTTTACCTTTGTCCTTCTTTGATGCCTTTGAAGAAGAAGCATCTCTCGCCTTCTTGTCTTCGTATAATTCTCCCAACATCTGTTGCATGGTTAAGAATTCCTGTTGAAACTGTTCTTCACTCATCTTAGCTTCAGTGTTTTCACCTTCATGTCCTGACATGGTCGATTTCTGAACAACTTGTCACTTTCCAATCTCTGGATCGATTTGCTCAAGGATTCCTTCTCCTCGTTACGACTTTGACCTGGTAAACATTCAATGGCACAGTCTACAAATGCAATCTGCTCCGTACCAATTTATATGATCTAAAATGATCATAAGCTAAATACTGATGTAGAATTGATTAGTCATTTATGATTTGAATGATAACTGAAAGCATGGAAATTGAGGTAAATTATTTGAGAATAACACTTTATGATAGCTGATTAAACATAAAATCGATGCATAAGAGAAGTGAAAATATTTAAAACACAGTGATACCAGATAACAAATTGATGACAAAGTTCGTCCTTGATGGACTACGTCTCTGGGTCCACTTTCAAGATGGGCGGCCATTTTTATTAGCAATGATAAGAAAGGAGTCAATTACACAGTGATTTAGTCAGATTGAACTTGCACACAGGTAATTATTACCTATGTCATCAGATATCCCTCTAAACCATCTTTCCAACGCTGCTTACGGTTTCCAAAACCGACCCCGGATGCTCTTGAAACACTGAAAACAAAATAGCTTATGTCCTCCAGAATCTGCATACAAAAGTCAAAAACTACTCTGGATCAACGAAGAGAAATTCTGCCTTTATAGGCCTGAAGATGCATTGAAACCACCTCTGACTACATTTGAGGTGAATGAGCTAACTTGAAGGTTTGTCATTATGTCATAAAGACACCTAGGGCATTGTTACAAGGTGGTTGAATTAGTTTTTAACATTTTGAAAAACCCAAAATAGACTTTATAATAGCTCGAAAACATTAGCAGTTTGCAAACCGGGCGGAGGAAATGCGAACATCTCATGTGAGCAGGTGTTATCATAGTGGTTAACACGTTTATGGTTTTGTTGACAGTTCCCAAAACCTATAATAAATTTGGTGGCTATCCTCAGCATGTTCACATAGAAACAGTGTATACCCCGTTGCGGTTAGGAACTGGCGGCTAGAGGTAGCGGCTATGAAACCCGACGGCCTTACCTTATAGTGTTCACATGTCAGCGCTGTAGTGGAAACTCCAAAGCGGTCAAGGCTGCGGTTAGGGCCTTACTATTGGCTAACTCCGACAATTTACTTTGCTTGCTCATATGACACGGTCCCGATGCGGTTAACTCTCTGGTTAGAGGACTATGTATTTTATTTTATAATGTTTTGTATTGTTTAAACATTGAAATAGGTTGAGAGCTTAGGTTTAGGACTTTATAACTAGGGGTTTAGGTTTATTAACACATAATGTTAGGTTTAGGGTTTTGAATGCATGGATTTAGGTGTAACTTAGGTTTTAGATGTAATAGGCATAGGTTTATGACTTAAGTGTCGATTAGGGTTTTAGGTTTGATGACTTAGGTTTTAGCATTATGAATTAGGATTAATACATGAAACTTTACCAACCCTTTACACTATTTCGTCACTAAGTGACAATAGTGACATTTGTCACATGATGACATACCAAAACACTGAATCGACACTAGACAATGACCATATCAACCCTTTGCCATGACAACACCCATGTCAACACCACATCCTGCAAGTCAAATGACAAAACACACATGTCATCGACCAATCCTAGTGGAACCATCGATGAACACAAGTCGACAGCCAAGCGCAAACCCATATCAACTCAATGCCATGAACACTATGAACATTACCTAAACAACCTGATCCATAACCAAAATTGTCGATCTGTCAAAGCTGAACTGAAGTGACGATGACATTGAACACTGATGACGACACTTGAACACCTGTATAATTGAATCAATGAAATCCTCCTGGATCATTCCTCTCCACTTGAGAGCTTTTGTACCACAAAAGTTTGACTAATTAAATAGTCGATGAGGGTAGAACTCCCTCCCTTTCCACCTTGACCTGACAATGTACCAATACATTCGATCAATCACCTACAAGCAATGACCCTGATGATGCTGACCATGGCACCTTTTGAGTCGGTGACCTATTTCTTCCATCCGCAGTATAAACAACTTAGGACGATGAGAAAACAACATGTTGTCAACATGGCAATTGAATTTTTTCCATGAAGAATCATGAGTTAGTGATTCAAAAACATCTTTGAAAACAATATTTGTAGAACTTTATTCAATACATCTTATGGGTATTAACAATCTACTTTTCGGAATAATTGAAATATTCAAAGACTCCTTTGATTTTGACTTCATATCAATTACTTGACTTGATTTACTTTCCGGTTGAATGATTACTAAGTGAATTTGTTGCACATAACTCATCCAGTTGTGATGTAAAGACTGCTGCAACTTAGTTTGACTTTGGAAGTATCTAAGTAATCGTCGACTTACTTGAATCACAATTTCTTCGTCTGTTAACTAATATCTCCATTTACTAACACTTTCACTTAATCCATTAGTTTTCAAATCATGATAAGGAAACTTTAGATCTACTTTCGAAAATGCTTTTTCATGAAAACTTATATACTTCCTCTGCACTTGAAAAGAGGCTTCATTACTTTTTAATTCATGAAATGGTGATGCAATACCAAAGAAATGTAACACTGACTTTCCCCAATACTGACCTGTACCCCTGAAACTGAAAATAAACATACCAGTGTGAAACAAGTCTCTGATTAGAATCACATGTACCATTCCCTGCAATAAATTGTTGATGATGATAGTTTCTATAATTCAGTTGAATGAATTAGTTGAGAGTCATTCTCTCTTTAAGAAGATGTTCATAGGACATTAAATGTTTCTCATGTTTCTTATCCTGTTTATGAATAATATTTCTTGGAAGAGAATTAACCACCTTGACCAATTAATCTATAAACTGAATCTCGCATTCCAAACAATCATCCTTATGTTGTTCCTTAATAAACATGAGTACATATTTACTTGAACTTATTAACTTCTTAACTTGATTTGTAACAATTAAATCCAAGTTTGATTTGACTTTATGTGCCCTAACAATAAATTCAACCACTTCTTTATTTAGGTGATATTTATGTTATCTTCTGTAAAACATTGCATCTCTATCATAAAGATAAGGACTTCCTAAGACAACTCCACATATGTCTCCTGGGACCACATCTAACTACACTTCATCAATGTACTTAGATGTAATTGTAAACTTTAACGGACATTGCTTTGTGACATGTATCTGAGTTGATTTCTTAATCCAACCTAATGGGTATGGTCTTGGATGATTTTGTGTCTCCAATCCCAATTGATTAACTATATGTTCAGATATTAAATTTTCTTGGGATCCACTATCAAATATCGTGTCAATCTTTGTATGCTTAGAAGTTATCCTTATGTGGAAGAGTTCAGATCTTTTATCCTCATGTGAAGGATTCATGTTTGAAGAAGACACAATAGTTTTCTAACTTGAACCAGTATCAGAATTTTTACATGTCGTAACCATGGCGGTTATCCTCCTTTCATCACCTGAATTTGAACCTAGATCATGTTCAACTGTTGTAATGGCCTTCTTTTCATCTTTTGCCTTAAGGAACTTCAGCGAGAACTTTTTTGGCTTAAGTTCTCGATGAAGTTTCTAGCACTTTGATTCATCATGGCTGATTCTCTGGCAATGAGAACAAGTAGGCCTTTCCTTCTGAACGATCACTGATTTCTTTCTCTTCAAATTTTTCTTCCCCTTATTGTCACTAGAATCTTTGGTTTCCAACTCTTTGCATGAATACGATGAAAACTTGAATGGTCTGCCACCTAATTCAATATGTATGGCATAAACACACACCTCATCAAAATCATCAGGATTAAACATCAATAATGTATGCTGTAAATATGAATGTAAACTGTTGATGTATTTTAACATTGTTTCACATGTATCCAGTGAAATACCAAGTGCCAATGCTTTCTTTATGAACTCCTGAACACTTTGCCCTTTACCTTGCCTTAGATGCTACCAATCAATAACAACTTGCTGCATGTATCCTAGAGGATAGAACTGTTTCCTAAGATCCTTTAAAAACTTAGACCATGAAGAGACGACTTTTCCTTTACGCTTTAAATATATCTAAGTTTTACTTTCCCACCAGATTAAAGTTGTTCCCCCCATTCTAAGTGTAGATAACTGAATTTTAGTTTTATCGCTAGAAATGTTCTGAATGCAACAATACATTTCTAACTGCTTTATCTAGTTATCTAGCTTTTCAGGATTCATTTCGCCATCATAAATAGGTAACTCAAATTTAACATCAATTTTCAAAAGAGATGTTTTCTTAGGTTTCTTTTTTGTTTCAGATTCTACAATGGAAGAAGAAGAAGAAGAAGAAGAGGATGATGGAGATGATGGAGGTGAAGGTGGTTTATCATCCTTGCCTTTACCTCTGTCCTTCTTCGATGTATTTGAAGAAGAAGCATCTCTCGCCTTCTTGTCTTCGTACAATTCTCCCAATATTTGCTGCATGTTCAAGAATGCCTGCTGAAACTGTTCTTCACTCATCTTAGTTTGAGCGTTTTCACCTGCATCAGGTCCTGACATGGTTGATTTCTGAATGACTTGTCGCTTTCCAATATCTGGATCGATCTGCTCAAGGATTCCTTCTCCTCATTGCGACTTTGACATGGTAAACATTCAATGGCACATTTTACAAACACAATCTTCTCTGAAACCAATTTATATGATCTGAAATGATCATAAACTAAATATTGATGTAGAATTGATTAGCCATTTATGATTTCAATGATAACTGAAAGCATAGAAATCGAGGTAAATTGTTTGAGTAGAACACTTTACGATAGCTTACTAAACATAAAATCGATGCATAAAAGAAGTGAAAATAGTAAAAACACAGCGATACCAGACAACAAATTGATGCAGAGTTTGTCCCTGATGGACTACGTCTCCGGGTCTGCTTTTAAGATGGGCGACCGTTTTTATTAGGAATGAGAAGAAAGGGGTCAATTACAGAGTGATTTAGTCAGATTTAACTTGCACAGAGGTAATTCTTACGTCTATCATCAGATATCCCTCTAAACCAACTTTCCAATGCTGCTTACGGTTTCCAAAACCGACACCAGATTCTCCCGAAACACTGAAAACAAAATCGCCTATGTCCTGCATACAAAAGTCAAAAACCACTCCTCTTGATCAATGAAGAGAAATTCCACCTTTATAGGCCTAAAGATGCATTGAAACCACCTATGACTACATTTGAGGTGAATGAGCTAACTTGAAGGTTTGTCATTATGTCATAAAGGCACCTAAGGCTTTGTTACAAGGTGGTTGAATTAGTTTTTAACAAAACTGTTTTGAAAAACCCAAAATAGACTTTATAATAGCTCGAAACTGTTAGCAGTTTACTAGCCAGGCAGAGGAAATGTGAACAGCTCATGGGAGCAAGAGTTATCACCACGGTTAACACACTGACGGTTTCACTGACAGTTCCTAAAACCTGTAATAACTTTGGCGGTTATCCTCAGCATGTTCACATAGAAGCAATGTATACCCCACTACGATTAGGAACTGGCAGTTGGATGTAGTGGCTATGAAACCCGAAGGTCTTACCTTATAGTGTTCACATGTCAGTGTTGTAGTGGAAACTCTGACGCAATCAAGGTTGTGGTTAAGGCATGACTGTTGGCTAACTCCGACAGTTTACTTTGCTTGCTCATATGACACAGTCCCAGCGCGGTTAACTCTACGGTTAGGGGACTATGTATTTTATTTTATAATGTTTTGTATTGTTTAAACATTGAAATAGGCTGAGAGCTTAGGTTTAGGACTTTACAACTAGGGGTTTAGGTTTATTAACACATAGTGTTAGGTTTAGGGTTTTGAATGCATGGATTTAGGTGTAACTTAGGTTTTATATGTAATAGGCATAGGTTTATGACTTAAGTGTAGATTAGGGTTTTAGGTTTGATGACTTAGGTTTTAGCATTAGGAATTAAGATTAATACATGAAGCTTTACCAACCCATGTTGACACCACATCCTGCAAGTCAAATGACAAAACACACATTTCGTTGACCAATCCTGGCGGAACCATCGATGAACTCAAGTCGACAGCCAAGCGCAAACCCATATCAACTGAATGCCATGAACACTATGAACATTACCTGAACAACCTTATCCATAACCAAAATTATCGATCTGTCGAAGCTGAACTGAAGCAACGATGACATTGAACACTGATGATGACACTTGAAAACTTGTACAATTGAATCAACAGAATCCTCTTGGATCATTCCTCTCCACTTGAAAGCTTTTGTACCACAAAATTTTGGCTAATTAAAAAGTCAATGAGGGTAGAACTCCCTCTCTTTCCACCTTGACCTGACGATGTACCAATACATTCAATTAATCACCTGCAAGCAATGAACCTGATGATGCTGACCATGGCACCTTTTGAGTCAGTGACCTGTTTCTTCCATCCGCAGTATGAACAACTTGCAACGATGAGAAAACAACCTGTTATCAACATGGAAATTGAATTCTTTCCATGAAGAATCACGAGTTAGTGATTCAAAAACATCTTTGAAAATAGTATTTGTAGAACTTTGTTCAATACATCTGATGGGTATTAACAACCTACTTTCCGGAATAACTGAAATACTCAAAGACTCCTTTGATTTTGACTTCATATCAATTACTTGACTTGATTTACTTTCCGGTTGACTGATTATAAGTGAACTTGCTGCGCATAACTCATCCAGCTGTGATGTAAAGATTGTTGTAACTTAGTTTGACTTTTTAATTATCTAAGTAATTGTTGACTTACTTGAATCACTATTTCTTCATCATTTAACTGATATCTCCATTGACTAACACTTTCACTTAATGCATTAGTTTTCAAATCATGATAAGGAAACTTTAGATCTGCTTTCGAAAATGCTTTGTCATGAAAAATTATAGACTTTCTTTCCACTTGAAAAGAGGCTTCATTACTTTTTAAAGCATGAAATGATGATGCAATATCAAATAAATGTAACACTAACTTCTCCCAATATTGACCTGCACCCCTGAAACTGAAAATAAACATACCATCTGAAACAAGTCTCTAATTAGACTCACATGTACCGTTCCCTACAATACATTGTTGATGATGATACTTTCTAGAATTCAGTTGAATGAATGAGTTAAGAGTCATTCTCCCTTTAAGAAGATGTTCATAGGACATGAAAGGTATCTCATGTTGCTTATCCTGTTTATGAATAAGATTTCTTGGACAAGAATTAACCACCTTGACCATTTGATCTATAAACTGAATCTCGCATTCCAAACAATCATCCTTATGTTGTTCCTTAATAAACATGAGTACATATTTACTTGAACTTATTAACTGCTTCACTTGATTTGTAACAATTAAATCCAAGTTTGATTTGACTTTATGTGTCATAACAATAAATTCAACCCCTTCTTTCTTTAGGTGATATTTATGTTCTCTTCTGTAAAACATTACATCTCTATCATAAAGATAAGGACTTCCTAAGACAACTCCACATATGTCCCTTGGGACCACATCTAGCTCAACTTCATCAATGTACTTAGATGTAATTGCAACCTTTAACCGACACTACTTTGTGACATGTATCTAAGTTGATTTATTAATCCAACCTAATGGGTATGGTCTTGGATGATTTTGTGTCTCCAATCCCAATTGATTAACTATATGTTCAGATATTAAATTTGATTGCGATCCACTATCAAAAGTTGTGTCGATCTTTGTATGCTTAGATGTTATTCTTATGTGGAAGAGTTCAACTCTTTTATCCTCATGTGAAGGATTTATGTTTGAAGAAGACACAATAGTTTTCGAACTTGAACCAATATCAGAAGTTTTACCTGTCGTAAACATGGCGGTTATCCTCCTTTCATCACCTGAATCTGAACCTAGATTATGCTGGACAGTTTTAATGGCCTTCTTTTCATCCTTCACCTTAAGGGAATTTTTGGGCTTAAGTTTTGGATGAAGTTTCCAGCACTTCGATTCATCATGACCGATTCTCTCACAATGAGAACAAGTAGGTCTTTCCTTCTGAATGATCATTGATTTCTTTCTCTTCGAATTGTTCTTCCCCTTACTATCACTGGAATCTTTGGTTTCCAACTCTTTGGATGACTACAATGAAAACTTGAATGGTTTGCGACCTAATTCAATATGTATGGCCTAAACATACACCTCATCAAAATCATCAGGATTAAACATCAATAATGTATGCTGCAAATATGAATGTAAACTGCCAATGTATTTTAACAAAGTTTCATGTCTATCCAATGAAATACCAAGCGCAAATGCTTTCTTTCTGAACTCCTGAGTAAACTCCTGAACACTCATCCCTTTACCTTGCTTCAAATGCTACGAATCAATAACAGCTTGTTGCATGTATCCTAAATGAAAGAACTATTTCCTAAGAGCCTTTAAATACTTAGACCATGAAGAGATGACTTTTCCTTTACGCTTTACATCTATCTAAGTTTTACTTTCCCACCAGATTAAAGCTGTTCCCCCCATTCTAAGTGTAGCTAACTAAATTTTAGTTTTATCGCTAGAAATGTTTTTAATGCAACAATACACTTCTAACTGCTTTATCTAGTTATCTATATTTTCAGGATTCATTTCACCATCATAAACAAGTAACTCAAATTTAACATCAAGTTTCAAAAGAGATGTTTTCTTAGGTTTCTTTTTTGTTTCAGATTCTACACTAGAAGAAAAAGAATAAGAAGAAGAGGATGATGGAGATTATGGAGGTGAAGGTGGTTTATCAGTCTTACCTTTACCTTTGTCCTTCTTTGATGCCTTTGAAGAAGAAGCATCTCTCGCCTTCTTGTCTTCGTACAATTCTCCCAAAATTTGTTGTATGGTTAAGAATGCCTACTAAAATTGTTCTTCACTCATCTTAGTTTCAATGTCTTCACCTACATCAAGTCCTGACATGGTCGATTTCTGAATGACTCGTCACTTTCCAATCTTTGGATCGATCTTCTCAAGGATTCCTTCTCCTCATTGCGACTTTGACCTAGTAAAAATTCAATGGCACATTCTACAAACACAACTTGCTCCGATACCAATTTATATTATCTTAAATGATCATAAACTAAATACTAATGTAGAATTGATTAGCCATTTATGATTTGAATGATAACTGAAAGCATGGAAATCGAGGTAAACTGTTTGAGCATAACACTTTACGGTAGCTGATTAAACATAAAATTGATGCATAAAAGAAGTGCAAACAGTAAAAACATAGCGATACCAGACAACAAATTGATGACGGAGTTCATACTACGTCTACGGGTCTGCTTTCAAGATGGGTGACTGTTTTTATTAGGAATGAGAAGAGAGGATTCGATTACACAGTGATTTAGTCAGACTAAACTTGCACACACGCAATTTCAACCTCTGTCATCAAATAGCCTCTAAACGAGCTTTCCAACACTGCTTATGGTTTCCAAAACCGACCTCGGATGCTCCAGAAACACTAAAAACAAAACCGCCTATGTCCTCTAAAATCTGCATACAAAAGTCAAAAACCACTCCTCTTGATCAATGAAGAGAAATTCTACCTTTATAGGGTTCAAGATGCATTGAAACCACCTCTGACTACATTTGATGTAAATGAGTTGACTTGAAGGTTTGCCATTATGTCATAAAGACACCTAGGGCTTTGTTACAAGGTGGTTGAATTATTTTTTAACAAAATTGTTTTGAAAAACCCAAAATAGACTTTATAATACCGGGCAGAGGAAATATGGACAGCTCATGTGAGTAGGCATTATCACCACAGTTAACACGCCGACGATTTCACTGGCTATTCTTGAAACCTGTAATAACTCTAGCGGCTATCATTAGCATGTTCACATGGCAACAGTGTACACCCCGCTATGGTTAGGAACTGGCGGCTAGAGGTAGCGGCTATGAAACCCGACGATCTTACCTTATAGTGTTCACATGCCAATGCTATAGTGGAAACTCCGACACTGTCAAGGTTGAGGTTAGGTCCTGACTGTTGGCTAACTCTGACATTATTTTATAATGTTTTGTATTATTTAAACATTGAAATAGGCCGAGATCTTAGGTTTAAGACTTTATAATTAGGGATTTAGGTTTATTAACACATAGTGTTAGGTTTAGGGTTTTGAATGCATGGATTTATGTGTAACTTAGGTTTTAGATGTAATAGGCATAGGTTTATGACTTAAGTGTAGATTAGGGTTTTAGGTTTGATGACTTAGGTTTTAGCATTAGGAATTAGGATTAATACATGAAACTTTACCAATCCTTTACACTCTTTTGTCACTAACTGACATTAGCGACATTTTTCACATGATGACATACCAAAACACTGAATCGACACTGGACAATGACCATATCAACCCTTTGCCACGAGGACACCCATGTCAACACCACATCCTATGAGTCAAATGACAAAACACACATGTCGTCGACCAATCTTGGCGGAACTGTCAATGAACACAAGTCGACAGCCAGGCACAAACCCATATCAACCGAACGCCATGAACGCTATGAACATTACCTAAAAAACTTGATTTGTCAAAGCTGAACTGAAGAAATGAAGACACTGAACACTAATGATGAAACTTGAACACCTGTACAATTGAATCAATGGAATCCTCCTAGATCAGAGATGGATGCAGTCATTCAAGTTTCGAGCCATTCTAAGAAATTTGATTTTTGAGTTAAATATTGAGCACCTGATCATTTCTCCCCACTAGAAGCCTTTTGGACTCCAAAAGATACTATCACTTGTTTAGCAGGTGAGGGTACATCCTCACCTTCTCGATCTGCAACCATTTGGCTTGAGAATGCTTTTGTCCCTTGAGTTCCACTCTAAGGTATTTGACATCCCCTCTCTTCGAAGCTCTGATTCTTCCGTCAAGTATGAGATCTTGCTAAAGCTCATCTAGATATTATGGCGAGAAATCATCTATTGATGGCAGCTGAACATGTTCTCCTTGATCATCAATCAAAGGAGGCTCAAGCAGTCTCAAATTCTCAACATTAACAACAGAGTATTTTTGCATATAAGGAGGCAAATCAAGCTTAAATTCATTGTCACCAATCTTTTCCAGAATTTTGAAAGGACCATAACGGATTGGCTTAAGCTTTTTACTTTCCCCTTGAAGTCTCTCTTTCCTAATATATAACCAAACTTCGTCATCAACTTGAAATTTATGATCAACGTGGTGTTTTTCATGCCTTGCCTTATAGTTTCTTTGACTTTTCTCAAGTTGTTCCTGTAATGTATGATGTATCAAATCAATTTTCTCTATGAACTTCCTTGTCTTATCGATGTCACTGTGACCATCGATTGCAACATCTTTATCAAAGATGAATTCCAATGGTGATCTTGGAAAGTACCCATAACATGCCTCAAATGGCGATGTGTTTATGGAAGAATAATTTGCCCTGTTGTATGCATGTTGTACGTAATGCAATTGTTCATCCCACAACTTGGGATGTTTGCTGCAATATCCTCTAAGAAGATGAACAATTGTTTTGTTGACCACCTCGGTTTGTCCATCTGTTTGTGGCTGAAAGGTTGTACTCTTCTTCAACTTTGTGTCCATCAAGTCCCACAAATTTGACCAAAAATTCCCAACAAATCAAGAATCTGAGATCACTTACAATAGTAGGAAGACCAAAATGAACCCAAATATTTTGGAAGAAAAGCTGAGTTGTTTGTTTAGATGTAATTTTATTTTTACATGGTGTTAGTATGCACATTTTGTTGAGCCTATCTACAACTACATACAAGTAATCATGGCCTTTCCTTGATAATGGAAGACTTCCTACAAAATCCATTGAGATACTCTCCCATGGAGGTGAAGGTAACAGAAGTGGAGTGTATAAACCAAGTTTCCTGTTGCTAGGTTTACTTGTAGCACATAAAGAACATCCTCTTATGAAACAAGAAACCTTATCCAACATGCATGGCCAATAACAATAACTTTGAAGAATCTCTATTGTCTTGCCTACACCAAAGTGTCCAACAATCAATGAAGTGTGTGCCTCCCTTATGATACTACGTCTTTCTCCCTATGGAATACACAACTTTCCTGAGTGATACAACAAACTTTTATGTACATGATAATCCAACTCTTAAATTTGGTTTCCTTGACTCAAGCTTGCATTTACTTCTTTAAGTCACTATCATTTTCATATTGTTTTATGTAACTTTCATGCAAAACAAAACTATTCTTGAATATAACAGATGAATTTACAATAGGCCTTGAAAGCATATCAGCTACCTTATTGTAGATTCCCTTTTTATACCTGATAACCAAATGAACTTTTTGTATAAAACCCATCCATCTAAAATGTTGTGACTACTACAACTTTGACTGTGACTATAAATACTACAATGGTTGATGGTCGGTATGGATGATGGTCTCCTTCCCCATCAAATAGTGTTTCCATTTCTTAATACTTTGTACCAATGCATAAAGTTATTTGTCATAGGTGGGTGTTGACAGTGTTGGACCCGCCAACATCAAGGCATCTCCCCAGTATGTATTCCCAACTAGACCTCACAACGTTTGGTGTGGGAGTCCCATCTGGTATGATGGCCCAGTTGCCATTGTATTAAGGATTTGCCTCAACTCTTGCTTTGTCAGCATAGGAAAGTGGTTCGCTTTGTCTTCGAGAAGTGAGCTTCATGTGCCTGGTGAGTTTAAGTGTACTTGTGCAAATGGTTCTTTCACTGTGAGAGGAAGAAGGTGAAGGTGAGTTCCAAGTTGAAAGGGATCAGTCCCAACTTAGCTAGGAACACATAACACAAGAGGACATACACAGCTTCCGGCGAAGTGGTCCACTCAAATGTAGCAGTCACAACATACAAGGTAAGATTTCATGTACATCACTCACGAAACAGTCTGAACTAGTGCAATGGTTGTTACAGCAAGGGTCAAGTGAAAGGTTTGTCTGATGTCCGGCAGAGTAGTTGCCACAGATAGGATAGCACTAACAACATATACAACACATTTCCATTAATAGATTATGCATTAAAACAAATGAAACAGTTCAAATGTAGAACACAGGTTAAAGCAACATGCATTACAAGTGTTAAAGATCAGTCTTACAACAGATACAATAAATGTGTGAAAACGTGTTGGCCTATTAACATGCTTTTGAATTAATTGAAAGTTCCAAGACACATCATTACACCATACATCATTAACCTCATCAACAGGGCATTAGAGCCACTACTTACTCCTCAAAGAAAAGATTACAAACTCTCTTGGCTATATGGGAGGAGCTGAGGTGAAAAGTTCTTTGCATGTACAAATGAGGGGGTATTCATAGCAAAGGGTGAAACTGACACTTGTGGTTGTTTGACTACACTCATGACTGTTTAATTTCCATGATTCTTCGACTTACATAACTCTTTGTTCAACAAGTGGTTCTCTTGGACTTCCACGTTACATCACATTGATTGACAACAAGCCCATAGTGGAGATGTGGGTGACATGACTCATAACATGACTCCACATGACTTGACATGACAATGCTGGTACATTCGTGTTGCTACTAGAGTGCATGACGAGCTATAGTGTTGTTGGGTGATGGATGTCTTCATGGTGTATCATAGCTTCACCTCTACATGGCGAAGTGTACGGAGTCTTCGATGGTCCTTAGTTCGCTTGATGAAGCTTTTGCATGTTGTTCCTTGCTTACATGCTTGAAGGCTTGACAGGCTCATCTGTTCATGAAGGTGCATGTTCGTCACATTTGTCCACTTCACATGCTTCATTCATTCATCCATTGGTGAAATTGTCCTTATGCATGTTCTCCCTTCATTCATCCCATTTGTCATCTTATCATGTTTGTTGGTGTACCTGTACTTGGAGTCACTCATGCAGAGACGACATTGAATCCAAAACCTCCTAGTCTACCATTACACATGATCATTTCGGATGCAGGTGACTGGGATAGGCAACAAGTCTATGATGTAGGATGATGGCTCTAGGCAACTAATAATGACAGGCAATCTGAGTTGACTGTGACTATCTGCAAGGTCTGGCTCGACTAGGAGGAAAAATTGCACATTTTGGGAGGAACAGTCCGGGCTACTGAAAGCCAAGGCCGTCATGCTCTGGACATTTTTCAGAACGTAGCGGGACTGGGTAGCTAGATTTGTGCAATTTTCTAGAGGAACGGGTCGGGTTGCATGAAGGGTCAGCAAGCAGTGATTGCGCAATTTTTCTAGGGAACTGCCCAGGAGTCTGGTAGTCAAAACTACGTAATTCCCAAAGGGAATTGCTAGTTGGATGTTGGGGTCACTAGCAGCCAAAACTGCATAATTCCCAGAGGGAAATGCCAGTTGGCTACCTGGGAGACTGGCAGCAGAAACTACGCAATTCCCAGAGGGAACTGGCAATCTGCTGCTAGGGGTTGTTGGCAAGGAAAACTGCACTAAGGCCGGTAGGCCAGCCTGCTGATCATCTTTGCACAATTTCTGAGCTGATTTGACTGATGGGCAGCGGAAGGCCTGCTCATGAACATTGCACAATTTTTGAGATAAATAGTTGGTTGACTGTCGGGATGATTGACTGGATAAACTGCACAATTTTCTGAGGGAAATAAGGATGGGCACTTGATGTCTGTCCGATCTGTTTGCACAATTTCCTCAGTCAGTTGAGCTGGTGAAGTTAGTGGCCTCTGTGCAATTTTTTAGGGGATTCAATTCCGGGGTGATTATCGGGTCCGACTTTCCAAGTGACCAGCATGAGATTTGATTGAATTGCTTGCGAGCAGCACAAGTTGACTAGCTTGGGTCTTCTGCGTTTTTCTAGTGGACAGTCGATCGAGTCAAGGGCGAGGTGATGGTGTGGTTGTGAGAAGGGAGTCGGGTCATCAAATCCTAACTCCCTTCTGACAGCCACACCATCACCCTACCATTGACTTGATCCACTATCCACTAGGTGATAATACAAACACACACTCGCATGACTTGACGATGAAACGACCAAACCATCCAGACACACATGTTCAACAAGACTGACTGACGGTGTATGTGACAAGCGTGACACTCATGATTGATCATTCATTGATCGAGATGATGCTTGCGTGATAGTGAATGTGACTTTGTGTGTGAGTGCGACAGATTCTTTCATGTGAACACAGCAAGCACATATGAAGCGAAGACTTTGAGCATAAACAGAACATGGTCACAAGCATGACTTCAACATCAGTATGTAGAGACTTGAATGCAATGAACAAGCAAGGTGGATGTAAAGACTCACACGATCTCACAGATTGAACCCCAGTGTGTGCAGTCATCAAGTGAAACTCTTCAAGGGAGGGTCCGAAATTGGTGTAGGCCAAAATTTTGGAGGGCGGTTATAACCGCTACAACACTTGGTGACACACTGGTAGAACTCTAACTTCTCTGTTTCGGTTCATTGCTAGCACAGGACCTTGGTATTTCGGGGAGTATTAAATCGTTGTGCGGGTTACTTTAGTTTCCCCACTTGCCCCATGGACATACATGGTTCACCTTTTGCCAACTCAGTCGAACACAATCAAAAGTTCAACTTAGATCTTAGAGTTTCAAATCTGGAAAGGGTAGTTTAGCTCGCGAGTTGAAGATTTTCAGAGTATAAGTTTTCATCTCTGGTGTGGCTCTACTGCCAACAGGCCTGGACAGTACCCCATAGATGTCACACTGGAACACACACATTGCTCCACTGCTAGCGAGCCTAGTCAGTACCTCGGTGGATTTGCATGCTTCGCCTCTTTTCGCAGGAAGCATTTCTCTTCTTTTGCCTTTGTATTTTTTCAAGAGGACAGTGCATAGGCACTTATTTATTTTGGGGCAGAAGAGGGATCCCGACTTGTTAAGAGCAGAAGAGGTTGATCCTTTAAAGAAGCATGTAAGACCTCTGATATAGGTTTGCTCGTTTAGATTATCCCCTTCTCCATTTCTACTAGTTGGATGAGCTTAGACACACAAAGGAGAAGGTTGAGTACAAGCATGGGGCTTCCTAGTGTGGACATAGGTTCATGGTTGGACCAAAGATTCCCTTATAGATGGTTCATATTTTCCATCAGGACTTCATCGGCTGAAAGTTGTAACTAAGCATAGAGAATACGGACATAAGACTGGCCAAGTGTTGTAGTCTCATGAGTTTTCCTCAAATTTCAGCCACATACTCTATTCAAAATCTAGAATGTAGTAGTTGGCAGCACTTATTTCTGGAAACAAAAATAGTAATATACCAAGCAAACAAAACAAATGTAAACATAAATAGTAAGCAAAGTAAACAAAGTGAAAACAACAACAGGCAAGCAAAGCAACCAAGTCAACAAGCAAACAATCATGCAAACCAGAAAGCAAAGACAAGCAAAAAAGCAAACACTACTCCTACTCCTAAGCTAGCAATGCATGGGCCATGTCACATGAGCTAATACTTCCAATGCAGCCATCGGTGCTTTGGTTGACCAATGTTGGTGAAGGCATGGTTCGCGAACAAGACAGCTATGCGAACCAAGAAACAAGAAAGATATAACAGTGAAGACAAACACACTTCGAGTTTACGAGTGACCATAGAACACAGATATGTGAACGCACATGACATGCACTTTGTGGAGCTGCCATGGTGTTGTGCTACATTGCATGCAGATGTTGAGGGTGTGCATTCTCTTAACTGTGACGTGCAAGAAAACGTGAGAAAGCTAGGCCACTTATGTTGTGCATGTGTGCTTGCTATGTAGGATTCCTCCAATGCATGAGCGATGGGATCATGTAGTTCCATCGGAGGAAGCAAAATCTAGGTGTATTTTTGATCTTCAATGCAAAGCAAAGAGAGATGAGGAGCCCTGAGTGTTTCAAAAATTTCCTGACTGAAAGTGAAACCAACCTTAGGACAACGAGGACCTGGCATAACCATCAACTCGGGTTGAAGTGCCTCGACAGTCTGCGAGGTTTCGACTTCGTTGATAGATCGATCATCGTAGACCAGTGCCTTGGATAGATTGACAATGGTTGAATCAACATCGTGACCAGATGAGGAAGTGGAGACCATGACAACCAAGATTAGAAAATTCAAGATGTTTGTTGGCATCCTCATGATTTGATGAATCAGGAAGAGGCGTGGATGAGAACGGATTTTCCATGGAAGATGTGTCCTCTCCGCACTGTAATAACAGACTGACATCTTGTGAATGATTGGAACTATAAACATCTAGAAATGTGTTTTCATAGGAGAAATCAGCAGTGGCAGAATCACAAGGGATGTCAGGATGAATCGGATGAAGCGCGGCTGGAAGGGAGTCATCCTTCACTGGGGTCTCTTCTTTAGATTCCCGCACACACTCATCATGAATGATGGCATAGGTTGGCTGCATAACACCAACTTCGTCGATAGCTTGATCCTCGTTCACAATAGGTGAGGAGTCCTGCATGAGAGGACAAGATAGTACAATCTGTAGGATAACCAGAATGCAAGGACGAAGGTCAAGGGAATGATTCCACGTGACAACCAACAGGCTTGCAAGCCAAATCTGCACAAATATCAAGAGCAAGTGTTGTGGGAGGATGTGATAGTTCAACATAGGTGTTTGCATGATCTCCCACATCACTCCATGATGGTGGAGCTATTTGATGAGGTAAAGGTGGATAGTCACTTGTGACAACAACTGTGCCTTCCTGTGATTGCGCAGCTCCAACACCGAAGTGTGTAGAGTGAGGTTCGGATACATAAAGAAGATACTCAAATCTTCTATCAATAAATTCCCAATAAATATCATCTTTGGGGAATTTGTATGCAAGATTACAAAAGCATGTGTAAAATTGTTCAACAGATTCATTGGGTGCTTTCCGTAATTTCATAATTTCTTTGTTGAGTGCATGACGGTCGAAGTGATTGAAAGCATGGTCTATCTCTGCGACCAAATGAGCAAGAGAATGAATAGATTTTCAGGCAGTGTGGCACACCAGTGCATTGGGTGCCCTCGAAGTGTGTAGATGAACAACGCGCAACTTATGTATTCTTCAAATAATCCATGTCTTTCACATGAGCCTACAATGTCAACCGCGTGCCAAAACAAGGCTACGTAGCCTCCAACATCAAAAAAAAATTCAGACAAGTTATCCGAGAGTTGTTACAAGATGATGAAATCGTTTCCATGAGACATACATTCTGGAAGAGCAACTCGATAGTTAGTCATGATAGATATGTAGAGATTCAAGACAGATGTCAGGAATAAGCTTGTCATCTGGCCCTCCTTCTAGCACCAAAATGTTGACTATGATGGACCTGCCAACTTCAAGAGATCTCCTTGGTATGTAGTCCCAAATAGACCTCACACTATTTGGTGTGGGAGTCCCAACCGTTATGATGGCCCATTTTCCATTGCCTTAAGGATTTGCCTCAACTCTTGCTTGTCAACATAGGAGAGTGGTTTGATTTGTCTTCGAGAAGAGAGGTTTGTGTGCCTGGTGAGTGTAAGTGTACTTGTGTCAATGGTTCTTTCACTGTGAAGGGAAGAAGGTGAAGGTGAGTTCCAAGTTGAAAGGGATCAGTCCCAACTCAGCTAGGAACACACAACACAAAAGGACATACACAGCTTCTGGCACAACAGTCCACTCAGATGCGACAGTCACAACATACAAGGTAAGATAACACATACAACATTCATGGCACAGTCTGAACGAGTGCAATAGTTGTTACAGCAAGGTTCAGGAGAAAGGTTTGTCTAATGTCTAGCAGGGAATTCGACACAAACGGGACAACATTCACAACATATACAACAGATTTCCATTAATATATTATGCATTACAACAAATGAAACAATTCATATGTAGAACACAGGTTAAAGCAACATGCATTACAAGTGTTAAAGACCAATCTTACAACAGGTACAATACATGTGTGAAAACGTGTTAGCCTCTTAATAGGCTTATGAATTAAGTGAAAATTCCAAGACACATCGTTACACCATACATCACTAACCCTGTCAGCGGGGTGTTGGAACCACTACTTACTCCTCAAAGAAAAGATTTCAGACTCTCTTGGTTATGTGGGAGGAACTGAGGAGAAAAGTCCTTTGCATGTTCAAATGAGGGGATATTTATAGCCAAGGGTGAAACTAACCATTGTGGTTGTTCGACTACCCTCATGACCATTTGACTTCCATGACTCTTTGACTTACATGACTCTTTGTTCAACAAGTTGGTCTCTTGGAATTCCACGTTACATCACATTGATTGACAACAAACCCATAGTGGAGATGTGGGTGACATGGCTTGACATGACAATGCCGGTACATTCGTGTTGCTGCTGGAGTGCATGTTGAGCTATAGTGTTGTTGGGTGATGGATGTCTTCATGGTGTATCATAGCTTCACCTCCGCATGGTGAAGTGCACGAAGTCTTCGATGGTCCTTGGTTCGCTTAATGAAGCTTTAGCATGTTGTTCCTTGCTTACATGCTGGAAGGCTTGACAAGCTCATCTGTTCGCGAAGGTGCATGTTCATCCGCTTCGCATGCTTTGTTCATTCGTCTATTGGTGAACCTGTCCTTCTGCATGTGCTCCCTTCCTTCATCCCATTTGTCATCTTGCCATGTTTGTTGGTGTACTTGTACCTGCAGTCGCTCATGACAAGACGACATCAAATCCAAAACCTCCTAGTCTACCATTACACATCATCATTTCGGATGCAGGTGATCGGGAGAGGTAGCAAGGCTATGATGTGAGATGATGTCTCCGGGCAACTGCTGATGAAAACTGCACAAGAGTCACAAAGAGATGGAGACAATAAATATGAGTTAGTAGTGACTATCTGCAAGGTCTGGCTCGGCTAGGAGGAAAAATTGCGCAAATTTTGAGAGGAACAGCTCAGGCTGCTGGAAGGCAAGGTAGGCATGCTCTGCACATTTTTTAGAATGAATAGGTAGCGGGGTTAGACAGCCAGATTTGTGCAATTTTTCAGAGGAACGAGCCAGGATGGATGAAGGGTCAGCAGGCAGGGATTGCACAGTTTTTTTGGGGAACTGCCCGGGAGACTGGTAACTAAAACTACGCAATTCCCATAGGGAACTTCCAGTGGGCTTCTGGGGTCACTCGTAGCCAAAACTGCACAATTCCCAAAGGGAATTGCTAGTTGGCTACCCGAGAGACTAGCAACAGAAACTGTGCAATTCCTAGAGGGAACTAGCAGTCTGCTGCTAGGGGTTACTAGCAAGAAAAACTGCACTAAGGCCGGAAGACCAACCTGCTAATCATCTCTGCACAATTTTTGAGCTGAGCTGACTGATGGGAAGTGAAAGGCTCCTCATGAACATTGCGCAATTTCTGAGATGAACAGTTGGTCGACTGTCAGGATGACTGACTGGGAAAACTGCACAATTTTTTGAGGGAAACAGGGATGGGTACTTGGCGTCTGTCCGACCTTTTTGCGCAATTTCCTCAGTCAGTTAAGTTGGTGAAGTCAGTGGCCTCTATGCAATTTTTTAGGGGAGTCAGTCTTGGGGTGACTGTTGGGTCTGACTGTGGGGGTGGCCAATATAAGATTTGATTGAATTGCTTGCGAGCAGCACAGATTGAAAATACTAGCTTGGTTCTTCTGCATTTCTCTGGTTAACAGTTGATCAAGTTCGACTGTCAGAAGGGAGTCAGGTCATCAGATCCTTTAGAAAAAATGGCTAAGTGTGTGAACAATCAAAGGATGCATAGGTGATCATATGAATACACACTCACATGACTTGATGACAAAACGACCAAATCATCTAGACACACATGTTCAACAAGACTGACCAACGGTGTATGTGATAAGCGCGACACTCATGATTGATCGTTCATTAATCGAGATGACGCTTGAGAGATAGTGAATGTGAATTTGTGTTTGAGTGCGACAAATGCTTTCATAGCGAATACAACAAGCACATATGAAGTGAAGACTTTGAGCATAACCAGAACATGGTCGCAAGTATGACTTAGACATTAGCATGTAGATACTTGAATGCAATGAACAAGCAAGGCAGATGCAAAGACTTACATGAGCTTATGGAGTGAACCCGAGTGTGTGCAGTCATCAAATGAAACTCTTCAAGAGAGGCTCTAAAATTGGTGCAGGCCAAAATTTTGGAGGGTGGTTGTAGCCTCTAACATAGTGGGATAGTTAGTTACAGCTCCATTAAAGATTTCATAATGAAATGAAATGGTCTTACCATGTTGCAATAGACCTACTCCCATGGGATAATCTCTTGCATCCGTTGAATCTCGAATGGTTGTCTAAGATTTGGAAGAGCCAAAACCGATGTTGAACTTATCTTTTGCTTCAAAGCATCAAATGCTTTCTGTTGTACATCTCCCCATTGGAAGACTTTCTTGACACTTGTTAATGCATGTAATGGAGCTGCAATGGAGAAAAATAAGCTATAAACTTTCTCCAATATCGTTTTTCCCCTAAAAAGCTTCTTACCTTTGTAATTGTATTGGGCTTGGGCCAATTCATAATGACCTCAACCTTAGAGGGGTTGATCTTTAGCTCACCTCCTCCAACAATGTGTCACAAATACACTAAAAAAGTCTTGTCAAATTCACACTTCGACATCTTTAAAAACAATTGTTCTCTTCTCAAGACATCTAGTACTTTGTTTACATGCATGACATGTTCATCTCTTGACCTGCTTAATATGAGGAAATCCACACAATGGGAAAACCACATTGCAAAGTAGATGGGCGTATGATACCTTTGTTCAGAAATTTTTGAATTTTCTTTTTTATTTCCATGCTGTCCATAATCGACATGTGATGCATGCCTATGATTGGAAGTGGAACATCCTGTTGCAACTAAATCTCATGTTGAATTCCCCTCTTGGGAGGTAACCCCTTTGGTTCTTGAAACATCTCTCCATGATTTCTTACCACATCAAACAAATCAAATTTCAATTTATCATCACAACCTTCAAAAGATTCATAATCAATATCATTCTTTTTCTTGATCACGAGAAGCACAAAACTTTTACTTTCATTTACTCGTCTCTTCATATGCCTTGCATTAAAAAAATAAATGTTTAGCTTTTTGTGATGGGTTCTCACAATGTACTCCACCCCATTCTTGAGCAATATGTATTTGTTGTCATGGTGATAAAATATTGCTTTCCTATCATACAAATAAGGACTACCCAAAATTATTCCTGAGATTTCAAGTGGAAATACATCTAACTCAACTTCATCAATGAACTTTTCAATAATGGCGAACTTGAATAAACACTTCCTTGTAACCTGTAAGTTTGTATTGTTAACTATCCAACCCAATGGATATGGCTTATGATGAGGTACAATTTCAAGGTTTAGTTTTTTAACCAAGTCTTCTGAAATCAAGTTTGATTGTGACCCAATCTCAAATAATACATCAATCTTTGCATGATTTGAAATCACCCTTACATGAAACAACTTTATTCTTGACTCTTCATTTGGATTGTTGTTTTGACTATGTAATGAACTAGTGTGTGCAACAGTTTCTTTTCCTTTTGTAACCATGGCTGAAGTCTTGGTCTAATCACCAGTTTCTGAACCAAGGTCATGTTGTGTGGTAGTAGTCGTCTTTTGTTTTCCCTTATTGTCTTGTTTCTTAGGCCCTAATTCGGGATGCAATTTCCAGCAGTGGGCTTCATCATGACCCTCTTTGGAATAGTGTTTGCAAGTGATTTTCTCCCCTTCTTTATTCACACTTGCATTCTTCTTTCCCTTCCATTTTCCACCTTTCTCTTTCTCCTTGCCCTTGAATGGCTTCCTCTTACTACCCTCTTCCTCAATGTTCTTTCCTCTAGATTCAAGGTGTGTGGCTTGCGCACATACCTCATCTAAACTGTTTGGATTGAACATAAGGATAATATGTTTCAGATAGGAATGTAAACCCCCAATATATTTAAGTAGTATATCTTGGGAATTAAAATTCACTCCTAATAACAAAGCCCTTTTCCTAAACTCTTGTGTATAATATTGGATTGTTTGGCCTTTAAGCTGCCTAAAATTATGCCAACTCATATTGGATTTTTTCATATATACTAAAGGATAAAATTGTCTTTTAATTGCATAAATAAATTCAACCCAAGTAATGGATATCTTACCATGGATTCCATTTCCTCTGACTCTATGCATTCTCATCAAATTTCCTCTTGAGTCTTTGCTTCTCACCAAACTAATGTAGCTCCTTCTAGCCTCAATGAAGCCAACTGGATCTTTATGTCATCTTCTTGAAGGTTGAGAATTCTGCATTATACCTCCAATTGTTGAATCCAATTGTCCAACTTTTCTGCATTCACCTCCCCATTGTACATGTGAAGTTTGAATTTTATGTCCAATTTAAGTAAAGGATTCTTTCTTTTTGGGGTTTTTGAATGAGTATGGGCAGTTTCAGTGGTGGTAGTGGAAGATGATGTTGTGTGAGATGATGAATATGATGAGGAAGATGATTAGGATGGTGGAGATGGAGGTGGCTTTCCACCATTCCCTTTGGAATCCTTCTTCTCATTTTTTTTGCCGTCTAAGCTTCCTTCTCCATGTGGAGGTTTAGAACTCTCTCCAACCATTATAGTGTTCCTCTCTTCATAGAGGACTTTAACCATCTCAGTCAAAGTATAAAAACATTTTTTGAATTCTTCCTCTTCTAAAGAAGGACCTTCAATTCTATTTCTCTAGACATAATGGTTGTGGATTCAGGATCAGAAAACGGTACTGCTTGTACCTCTTCAATCTCAGTTGAAGGCAAAACTTGAGTTTCAAGTGCAGGTGGAATTGGAACTTTGGGTGGTGGAGATTGTGACCTTGTGGCTCTCCCTCTGGGCATTACCTCGGGAGTTACAACTAATAGCTTCCATTCTCCTTTATGCAACTTTAACCTTGTAAGCATCAAAATTTTGCAACCATCAAAACCCTAATTGCACAAACTCAAGCAATCAAGCAATTCAACCTTTGCTCTAATACCAACTTGATATATTTTTGAATGATTATTTTATGTTGTGCTAATATCAATGACAGATTTCTAAGCATGTTCTTGCATATTGCTTCTTGTACTGAGGTTTCATTAGTTGTTTGTGTATGAAATCAGGTAAATTTCTTTAAGTTTAAAATGACATTCATGAGAAAAATAGCTTCAAAAGAAAATACAGAATAGTAGACATTCAAAGTATAGCAAACCATCAAAGAAACACTTTAACATAGTGTTTTGATGAAGGAGTTCACCCCTCCTGGGCTACATCTCCTTGGTCCATCTTCCATGGCTTAGGCCTCTATATTAGCTCAATGTGGCAAAATTTTGTTTTACAAAGCTCTATGGCTCCTAATACCCACACCAATGTGTTCAGAATTTCCAAATTAGCCAAGAACACCTCTTCTTGAGCTCAATTTGGTCGAAAATTGCCTTCTCTATGACTCAGACGGTGTTTTCCTACAATTTCTCCTCTAATTCTGGAATATCTCCAGTTAGCTCCGCTAAATATGGAGGCGGGCCCAAAATTGGGGTCACCACCAAACTTACGCCATACTAAACTCAGACTTAATTAAATAAATCTGGATTAATTAACTTAAACCCCGCGATTAGTGTTTAACCGAAACCGTTATATCTAGCGGTTTTGATGGGTTGTTCACATGCGACGTTAATGTTGCATTAACCATTGGAGCTAGATCTGTCGGAGTGCTGACCATTTGATGTTGCGGTGATTGTGTTCCCATGCATCTATTAAACCATTGCGAAGTTGGTTTGGATAGCTGTCAGATAAACTGCAGCCTTAATCGCGTGGTTTGTGGTGGCCCATTCACATGGAACTATTGCGGTGTGGTGAACTGTCCGCCAGAGTTAACTGCAACTATGACTGCCATCATTGGGTTTTGTTCACATGCGGAGGTCTGTCCTATGGGCTGACCCTCCTAATCATCCATTCAAACTTCACCAAAATTTAAATATAAGCGCTGAACATATGGGGTAAGAAACACCTGGTTGTGGAGATGGTTAAGGCATATGGACTGTGTGCCGAAGGCTGTGGGTTCGACCCTGACTTCCACCAAATTTTTGTTGAACTATGTTGAGACTATCAAGGCCTTTGGGAGGTGCCACGTGGCAGCCTCCGGGCTTGCCATGTGGCATCTTGTCATTGGCCCAAAAATGAATCAATAAAAAAGTGCCAACACATCACATGTAAAACCCAATCGAATGATGCCACTTGTCCATCTGTGATTCATCGTTGACCATGCCTAGTCACCTACCACGTCAGTAGTACAGACTACTGCTTGTGCAGTGACTCAGCAATTTTTTTTTTAAATTTCGCTTGTTAAGCAAAGCAATCAGAACACAATAACTTTCTCATATGAACTCAATTTTCGACGAAACGAGTTGCGTTAGGATCATTTTTCCGAGACGGAGACGGTCGTTCATGTTTCGAGCCATTCTGAGAACTTTTATTTTTTAGCTAAATACTGAGCACCTGATCAGTTTCCCATGTGGCAACCACGTAATAATTTACATAGCCATTATGCCACCGAGAGAGCCTACAGGGAAGGCATGTCACTTGACCCCTAGTCCCATCAATAGGAGTGTCAGGGTCAACCTCTCCACAAGAAATCACATTACACATTCCATCGAGGACTAACCTTCTGACCTCTGACCACTCAACTTATCCCTAGGCATCAACCAATGGTCTCGCCCAACTATGCTATCAGGACTAACTGACCAACCTACTACTAGCAAATCTCGCTTGACTAGTCTAACATCACCCCTTTGGTGGGGTGTGGGTCCCACCCTAAAAAGTTATTCAGCCTGACTAGTCTGACCCCTGACCTGGTGAATTCCACTAGCAAATGTACAATTTCTTTTCAAGCTTTGTACTTAGGAATTTTTATTATGATTTCCTTGAGAAAAATCCCAAGCTTGAGGCCTGCACGACTCGACCACCTAGATAAAGTTGAACTTAACAAAATCAAAGGTGAAGATTCAATATCTTTCACCTCTCTTCCAACACATCATGGACACATAAGTTTTGTTTCGTTGCACTCACACAATTAGCTAAACATGTTGTAGCATATAGAAGACTTATTTCTAAAGTATTTGTAATGACAACAGAAACTCAAACAATGAACTTTCCTAGTAAAATTACACACATGTAACATAAATCTAATCGCACTTCTTAGAATTATAGGGGCTTATCCAAATTCCTAATCGAATCACACGCACACACATAAATTTCATACTCCCCCTTGAACTTACAACTTTTAAGCCACATCATTCACATACATGCATTCAATTGATTAACATGGGTTGTTTATCTCTCCAAACTTAGGCCATTCCAAACCCATATAAGAAAATTAACATTTCTTAGTCATATAAGAAACTCCATTTCCAACATTGATAAGACAACTACGAGAATCATTGAAATACACATAGATCCTTTCAACACAAGGATTCAACCACCTTTCACGCTCAAGAAAATAGACCAATTTCAGGTTCTTAATGATACAAAAAGATCGTCAGTTATATTTTGGCAATTAAACCAATCTCATGCATAGAGAATAAATATGACATTTAGTCACTAAATGTGTCATAGGCATTCAGTTATCCATAAGCATGATGTGATGAATAGAAGACATGATCCTCACAATAATCACATAATACAAACCTACTAAAACTATGTTAGTCATACAAATATGATTTACTTAGATGCAGAGATCCTACCACCTCATGTGCCCCAAAAATATATTAAGTTTTAATCCATGACACATATATAGATAAAAGCAAATACAACCTATCTCTCTTAATCATATAGAACCACTCCATTCTTCCAAGAATCATGCATGAATTGCTCCACACACTCATATAGGAATATAAATAATATAATAAATAAGGCCCTAAAATCTACATACATTAAGGCTATACGAACACCTATTTGGAGATGAAGGAATCTAGGAAACTAAGATTGGGACTCTAATTCTCCACCCAACCTTAGACAAGTTGCAACTAAACTTACTCACAATTATCACCCTCGAGCCAGATTCTAGAGCTTGAGGAAGAGTGCTTTTAGAGGATTTTAAATCGTTGTTAACAATTTAAACAGGGGATCCCAAGAACACACCACCTCCACCCACCGGCTACTCAACAGTTAAAACACATAATGCATCAACAATCCTTCTCCTTTCTCTTTCTTTGTGCTGCCTGAGTGCATGCATTCTTCACACCATTTTTTTTACAAAACTCCCTTGATCTGCTTGAGCATATGAATCTTGTATGGTCATGCTTCCACAAAAGCCTCTCAACCTACACTCTCGTCATGGTTCTCATTGGCCCCCCCAGATATTTGTTTTTCTCCACAAATGAAAAACCTTCTCCTATCTTTTCGTGGGTATGCACAGGCCTTCCCCGTGGCCATCAAAACCCATAATATTCATTAATTTTTTGTCCTTTTCTTGCTTTCAGTGATCCAGGAGGATCTCGTTAGATCAGTTGCACATTTTTAGTTCACATGCAGTGCATGGGCAACTTTCAGCCTTCATCAGTAGTGTTTATTCAGTGATGTGGTCCATGGTAATCATCATGTGGGGTGTTATGTCACATTGTGACAATTTGTTGTAAAAGGGTTTTTTTAGATCAAAGGATGTAAAAGTCTAAAGGATAAACCTAAGACATGATAACCCTAAGTCTTAGCCCTAAAAATCTAAGGAACAAAACCGAAGTATAAAACCCTAAGTCCTAAACCCATTCGGACCATATAACATTACAAACCATAAAAAACATTAGAAAAATATTAATCGTGAGCCAGTAACCGCTAGTCATAACCGCAGCGAGACCACAACGTATGAACACTGAACAGTCACTGTTGTTAGAACGCACGTAGATATCAACCGTAACTACATCGGGAGTAAACATCCACATGTGAGCAGTGGAGATAGCCGCAACAATGTTAGAGTTGCAATTAACAGTCAGCGGAAACCGCGGAGTAAACCTCGGCATGTGAACGCAGTACAACGCATTGCGCAATCAACAGAACCATCAGTGCTCTAACCATAGGCTATGTCAACTATTCACATCCACTGTCAGTGCCCTCCACCCGGTTAGCTAACCGCTAATAGTTTCGACCTAAACTATGGTGCAAAGTGGGTTTTGTGTGTTATTTTTGGTTCGAATGTTGTTATTTAATTACACCTAGACCTAATGTCATTAAGTGACATTAACTAAAACTCTAAACCAACCCTATTTTGAGCTGATTCACTCTAAAATCAGCATAAAGGTGTTAGAGTGCATCTGGAGGGCTATAAAGCCAGTTTTGCTCATTGAAGAGAGGGAGAGTGGTTTTAGATTTTGTATGCAGATTCTAGAGGATATAAGCAGTTTTGTTTTCAGTGTAACACGAGCATTAGGAGTCAAAATTGGGAACCATGATAGGCGTTGGAAAGCTAATTCAGAGATATTTCTTGTGAAAGTGACCAGAAGTGCCTGTGTGCACAATTAGTTTGGTTAATTTTCTGTGTAATCAACCTCCTTGGAATCAATCCTAATAAAGCGGACACCCATCTTAAGAGTGGACCTGAAGATGTAGTCTATCAACAACGAACTCTGCAATCAATATTGTTGTTTGTTATTGTTGTGTTTTTCTGCTTATTACTTCTATTTGCATGCTTCTTATGTTTCAATTCCATTGTAAAGTCATTCATTTTCATTCAATTCTCATGATTAAAAAACCTTAAGTTAACATTCAGTTCACTGATGGTATTAATAAATTCTACTTCAATTTAATGTATGATCATTTCAGATCATATAATTTGGTATCAGAGCAGGTTGTGTTTGTAGAATTTTTCTAGTGAATGTTAACCAGGTCTAAGTCGTAACATGGAGAAGGAACACTCGAGGATATTGATCTAGAGATTGGAAATTGAAGAGTCACTCATAAATCCACCATGACAGGATCTGATGCAAGTGAAACTCCAGAAACTAAGATGAGCGAGGAACAGTTTCAGTAAGCATTCTTGAGCATGCAGCAGATGTTGGGAGAACTCTACAAAAGTAAGAAGGTGAGAGATGCAGCTTCTTCTTCAAAGATATCAAAGAAGGACAAGGGTAAAGGCAAGGCTTATAAACCTCCTTCTCCTCCGTCATCTCCATCATCAACATCTTATTCCTCTTCTAGTTCAGAATCTGAAACAGAAAAGAAACGTAAGAAAACATCTCTTCTGAAACTTGATGTAAAATTTGAGCTACCTATTTATGATTGTGAAATGAATCCTGAAAAGTTAGATAACTGGATTAAGCAGTTAGAAGTGTGTTGTCGTATTCATAACATTTCTAACGACAAAACAAAAATTCAGCTAGCTACGCTTGGAATGGGGGGAAAAACTTTAATCTGGTTGGAAAGTAAAACTCAAATAGATATAAAGTAAAAAGGTAAAGTCATCTCTTCATGGTCTATGTTTTTAAAAGCTCTTAGGAAACAATTCTATCCTTTAGGATACATGCATCAAGTTATTATTGATTGGCAACACTTGAGGCAAGGTATAGGGAAGAGTGTTAAGGAGTTTACTCGGGAGTTCAGAAAGAAAGCATTGGCACTTGGTATTTCATTGGATACATGTGAACTTCATTAAAGTACATTGGCATTTGACATTCATATTTGCAGCAAAGAGTTGGAAATCAAGGATTCCAATGATAGTAAGAGGAAGAACAATTCGAAGGGAAAGAAATCAACAATAGCTCGAAGAGAAAGACCTACTTGTTCTCATTGCCAGAGAGTGAGTCATGATGAATCTAGGTGTTGGAAACTTCATCCCGAACTTAAGCCAAAGAAGTTCCTTAAGGATAAGGATGAAATGAAAGCAAATGCAGAAATCCAACAAGATCTAGGCTCTAATTCAGGAGATGAAAGGAGGATAACTCCCATACTTTCGACAGGTAAAACTTTTGACACTGGTTTAAGTTCTAATATTACTCCATCTTCATAAAACATAAATCATTCAAATGAGGATAAAAGAGTTGAACTATTTCACATAAGGATAACTTCTAAGCACACAAAGATAGATACAATGTTTGACAGTGGATCACAAGAAAATTTAATATCTGAATATTTAGTTAAGAACTTGGGTTTGGAGATACGGAATAGTCCAAGACCATACCCATTAAGTTGGTTGAATAAATCAACTCAGATAAATGTCAAATCAGTGTCAGTTAAAGTTTGCCATTACAGCTAATTACATTGATGAAGTGGAATTAGATGTGGTTCCAATAGACATATGTGGAGTTGTCTTAGGAATTCCTTATCTTTATGATCGTGATGCAATGTTTTATAGGAGAAATCATAAATATCACCTTAAGAAAGATGGGGTTGAATTTATTGTCAGGGCACATAAAACTAAAAATCACTTGGATTCAGTTATTGCTAATCATATGAAGCGATTAATCAGTTCAAATAAGATATTTGTATTCATATGTGAAAAAGAACAACACAAGGATCTAAGGGAAACTTGTTCAGGTTGTGAGTCTTAGTTTAAATATAGTTTGGTAAAGAAGGTAGAAACTTTTTCAGTTCTATTTAAAGAACCCAAACATCTTACTCATAAGTAGGGAATACAACATGAGTTACAGTTGATGTCCAAAGCTCCTCTTCCTAATGTCAGAATGTATCATTTTAGTCCAAGTTTGGGAGTTATAAGTTACAGGGATCCATATCAGTATTGGGGAAGTTAGTGTTACATTGCTCTTCTATTGTATCACCATTTCATGTTTCAAATAGTTTTGAAGCCTCTTTTAAAGTGAAGAGGAAGCCCATTTGTTTTCATGTCAAAGCCTTTTCTAAAGCAGTGTCAAAGTATCCAGTACATCTAAGGGAAACTTATGCATTAAGGGAAGTGTTAATCAATGGAGAAATCATTTAATGAATGAGGAAACAGTGATTCAAACAAATCAACAACCACTTCAATACTTTCAAAGTCAAACTAAGTTGTAACAGTTTTCACATTACAGTTTAATGGGTTTATTGCAGCAAGTTCACTTAGTAATTAGGAATCAGGAAAGTACATCAAGTCAAGTAGCTTATATGTTGTCAAGAATGTCTTTGAATGTTTCTGTTATTCCACAAAATAGATTGTTAGTACATGTCAATAGTATTGAAAAATATTCCGTAGAGACTGTTTTCAAATATTTTTATGAATCACTGATTCATGGTACTTCGTGAAAAAAAGTCAATTTCCATGTTCATAACAAGTTGTTTAACCATCTTTGCAAGTTTTTCATACTGCAGATGGATGGAACAGTTCACAGATTCAAAATGTTCCATGATTAGCATCTTCAGGGTCATCACTTTCAGGTTGTTGATCGAATGTATTGGTACATCATCAAGTCAAGGTGGAGAGTGAGGGAGCTCTACCCTCACCTACTACTATCTGTCTAGTCAAACTTTTGTGGTCCAAAAGCTTTCAATTGGAGAGGATTGATCTAGGAGGATCTCATGATATCAGGTGCACATTTTTAGTTCATCATCAACATGTAGTGCATGGGCAACGTTCAGTCTTCATTAGTAGTGTTGATTTAGTGATGTGGTCCATGGTAATCATCTTGTGAGGTGTTATGCCACATTGAGACAATTTGTTGTAAAAGGGCTTTTTTAGATCAAAGGATGTAAAAGTCTAAAGGCTAAACCTAAGACATGATAAACCTATGCTAAACCTAAGTCCTAGCCCTAAAAATCTAAGGAACAAAACCGAAGTATAAAACCCTAAGTCCTAAACCCATTCAGACCATATAACATTACAAACCATAAAAAACATTGCAAAACTATTAATCACAGATCCCTAACCGCTGGTCATAACCACAGTGAGACCGCAACGTATGAACACTGAGTAGTCAACGTTGTTAGACCACATGGAGATATGAACCGTAATTGCATCAGGAGTAAACATCTACGGTGTCAGAGTTGCAGTTAACAGTCAACGGAAACTGTGGAGTAAACCTCAACATGTGAATGCAGTGCAGCTCACCACACAGTCAGCAGAACCATTTGTGCTCTAACTGCAGGTTATGTCAACTGTTCACATGCGTTGTCAGTTCCCTCTGCCCGGTTAGCTAACCGCTAATAGTTTCAGGGCAAACTATGGTGTAAAGTGGGTTTTGTGTGTTATTTTTGGTTCGAATGTTGTTATTTAATTACACCTAGAACTAATGTTATTAAGTGACATTAAACAAAACCCTAAACCAACCCTATTTTGAGTTGATTCACTCATAAACTCATCATAAAGGAGTTAGAGTGCATATGGAGGAATATAAGCCAGTTTTGCTCATTGAAGGGAGGGAGAGTGGTTTTAGAGTTTGTATGCAAATTCTGGAGGATATAAGCAGTTTTGTTTTCAGTGTAACAGGAGAATCGGGAGTCGGAATTGGGAACCGTGATAGGCATTGGAAAGCTAATTCAAAGATCTTTCTTGTGACAGTGACCAAAAGTGCATGTGTGCATAATCAGTCTCGTTAATTTTTTGTTTAATCGACATCCTCGGATTTAATCCTAATAAAGTAGACGCCCATCTTGAAAGCAGACTCAGAGACGTAGTCCATCAGAGACGAACTCTGTAATCAATATTTTTGTCTAGTATCGCTATGTTTTTTCTGATTATTACTTCTGTTTGCATGTTTCTTATGTTTCGATTACATTGTAAAGTCATTCTTTTCATTCAGTTCTCACGGTTAAAGCACCTTAAGTTAACATTCAGTTCAGTAATGGCATTAATCAATTCTACTTCAGTTTAATGTATGATAATTTCAAATCATGCAATTATGCCAAAAAGACACATGGGATTATCCTTCATTTTTCCAAATTAATTTAATACATGGTCATCACATTAAAACCACTCAGTCATCCCATGACTAATATTTAAAATAACAAATTCCTTTAGCATTCTCCCTCCTCAAGCAATGGAATTTGTGTCCTTCTCTCAGTCATTTTTAATTAAAATTTATTTGAAATGAAAGGATATTAACTAGGGGATGTCATAGTCGCCTCTCCCTTGCGGGGAACACCATTTTCAGTGTTCAATAACCATATACAACAAAACATGCTTTAGACCAAGCATTGTTGATTATGGAGCTTTATATACACAACTCGTTTCAACTTTTACAACACATCTTATATGCACAATGGCTTACCCAACCGCTTGGTAACATTAATTTATTAGTGCTTTTAATGTGCTCAGTCCAACTTGGGTTCATTCCTTTTCTCTGGACTGTTGCTCTCTTCCAATCTTTAGTGTTTCTATCCTTACGCTTCTTGTTCCTTCAGCGAACAATTCCCAGCTATTATTTTTGGGCACACTCCTACTGTGCTTCTGATTCTAATCATCCATGCTCATGACCCTTTAAACCAATTTCCTAGCTTTCCCTTCTCTACTTCCCAATCCATCAAGTAATTTGGTCACCCACTTATGTGTAGTCACAAACCTTCCAAGTTCAAGCATCCCCTTCTCTGCTTCCCAGTTCTTAGGGTGATCCATTCCTTAGCAAGGCTTCCTCGCATTATAAGAGTCTCATAACCAAGACAAGCCCATGCCTCAATGCTTTCATATTGGTCATAGCATGCTTCATGATAATCAGTTAGTAGCATTGGGTGTCAGTGTCTCACAATGACCATGTTCCTAAAATCTTTTAATCAGCATGTCATTCTACATTCTAATATCTTCAAATTGTTGCGGCATCCAATTTCATTCACCCAGCTGAGAAATTTCCATGCTTTCCTACACCAAGGCACACAATTCTCTATGAGAATCATCATAAGATGATCCTCATTAATATCTTATCAATGAGATGATATTTTCAATTTATTTTGGTTTGTATAACAACAAGTCGAATTATATCATAGAAAAAATCATAAAACCCCATAATATCAAATCATGTTCTTAGTTTGTGAATTTCATGAAATCAAATGAAATATTGATACTTATCCTTGAAATTGTCTTTGCTCATTTGTTTACACACATTGGATCAGTTGTCCAACCTAACAAGCAATCAATTCCCTTTCTCTTCCTATACACATACTAGATCAATTACCAAACCTGGCAAGCACTAAGTGCCTTCTCTACCCTTCAACCTCGTATGCACACTAGATTGGTTGCCAAACCCAGAAAGCACATAATGTCTTCTCTTCTCTTCTACCTCGTACACACACTAAATTGATTTCCAACCTAACAAGCACCTAGTGCCTTCACTTCTCTTCCATCTCATACAGAAACTAGATCATTTGCACCTAGTGCCTTCTGTTCTCTTCTACCTCAATTTTAATAAGTGGTTCATCAACCCCAAGGTGAGCACTTTGTAATAGATAAATATAAATAAGCCCAATCATTATCCCGCGAATATGGTCACTACCAATTCTGATAGTCTTCTTTCGACAAGAATATAAGCATACCCCATACCTTCACAGGCCCAGTAAACCCCCATTCTAGGCAGTCTACCTGTCCTTATATACACAGGCCTAGGCAGTTGGTGGGCTCCAGTATTGCAGCAATAATGCTGCAACTCCTGGGACTCCCTTCTTTACTTTTATCAACCCGGTATTTCATAACAAACTTGGAAGCGACAGTGTTGTATGCACAAGTACTAGCTCTTGTTGTAGCTGTCACTTGGTCAGTTGGCACAAGTCTGCTAGGGGCTCAAGCCAACTTCTATGAGCTTTGAGAAGAAGCTTGTTAACTGATGGATGGAAGCTAGTCTCGACGGAAGCTAATCTATTTGTGAAAAGAGATTGAAAAACTGAAGCAAAGCGCAAACCCTTGCAAACCCTAATTCTACCCGCTAGTCCTACTGACACAAAGAAGAGAATGCAAACTACTGAAAGAGATGCCATTACTTCTATGAAGGTAAAATACATGTGTCTAGACTACCTCTATCTGAAGAAAACATCTTTTTGTTTTTTTGATTAAGTCGTCAGTTTCATCATGCATATGCTTTCACTGTTCCATATTGTGCAGGGGTGGATCAATGAGGAGAAATGCTTGGAAGAGGTCAGGAAGGTTCAGAGAGGGTCTAAGGAGTCCCTAACACCCTTCCAGAGAGTTTCACAAAGTTTGGCTACCAAGAAACCTCATTTGTGAGCTTCTACAAGAAGTCTGCAGGGGTTCTACAAGATGTTCAGGACTTTCTACAAGATGTTCAGAAATTTCTACGGGATGTTTAAAAATGGGATTTTGGAGGATGGGTGAGTGAGGGAAGATGCAGGAATGGATATGGAGGTAGGATAGGGGTCTGAAGTGGCCCAGGGACTGGTGGATGGAGTGGTGAGAAGGTGTAGATGGCTGAATTGGCTCAAAGAAGGCTGAAGCAATGATTACACAAAAAGGTAGGGTTACATGGGCAAGAGGACAAATGTGAGACCAGGAAACTAGTTAAGAGATGGAACAGATGGCTCTGATGAAGCTTAGGTGGATGAAAGAGTGTTAGAGATGCTCTGCACCGTGTACATTCAATTGAATCAATAAATTCTTGCAAGTAATCAAAGTCCTAGCTAATCTAATCTAGCTATTAATAAAGTGAATGAACAACAACTTTATTTGAAAGAGAACCATATATATCAACTATGAAATGAGACATTTCATAGATCTGAACACATAACCAACTTTTGCAAATGAAAATAGCACACTAATGATTGCATGGCAAAGAAAACTAGTGTTTTTGTTTGGGACAACACGGTTACTTCAATTCCAGCCCCTGATCCAATGAGGAAGAGGTGAAACCAAAAGTGTTTGTTGGCCCTTTTCTAGAGATATTTTCCCTGTTATTATCCTACCAATCTATTCTAAAGATCTGAAGCATTTCTATTCACAAACAGTGACCTAGTTAATCAACACAACTTAATCTGCCTAACAGAAATACGTTTGCAAATGCATGAAAGGGAAAACAACGATGCATAAAGGAAAGATAACAGTACATAAAGGAGGCCCTAGGCTCTTAGGTTGGGCCCAACCCTGAGAGCTACGGCTCCTATAGAGAACTCAAAGTTGATATAAAATAGGACTGCTTATCATTATCAAAAAATAGTCATCAGTCACAAGTTATGCCAAGGCTATAAGAAAACGAGCTGAAGGTGACAGCACTGTAGTGCAAAAAAATGCAATGGTTTCAAAAGTCCCTTATGAAGGTTGAGGCCTTCTCATTTATACACCACGAGGGCCCTAGCAGGCCTCCTAAATCTAAGGGACTCGGTTGTCCCAACTGTTAGTAGACAGTCCCTTCTCCACAATCTGCTTGGTTGCCTTCAAGATCCGTTTTTGGTGGTCTGTGAGCTCGGAGTTGGGGGTGGAGATCCCGAGGAAGGGCTATTTAATGTCATAGACAACCCCCTATGAATCCTCACCTCAAGCTTGGCTGTCACCTAGCCCATGATTGCTCGGTTTTGCTCCAACATGTGTCAAAAAACCTGAA
>APFE030154436.1:0-53345 GCA_000404065.3 Pinus taeda | reverse complement strand
TTGTATATATATATATATATAAAGAAAGAGATTGATTATATCCTATAAATATATGTTTTTTAACTCCTACCGAATATGAGGTAACATGTATTAGCATTTTAATATGAAAATATGAATCATAAAATTATTTTTAAACTAGCATAAATCCATTTTAATATGTTAAGAATGGATTTACCAAGAATCTAGAGGAATAAAATTTCTTGAAGTGCAAATTTTTTCTCAAGTTTTACACTCAAAAGAAGTTTGTATTTTCATAAATTTGATCTCTATTAGTGCTTGGTAGATGAGAAATTAAGATAAATATATGTTAGTTTATAGTAATTTATTCATTTATTTTAATTAAGATTATTTTTTTACTTTTAAATAAAATATTAATTACTTAACACTTTTATAATAATACGATATTTTTCTGTTAACTATATAAGTGACTAAGAGGAAAGATGGTTGTACTCTCCATTTAAATTTAATTTCTACAAATCACATGAGATCCAAACTCAAAAGTATTTCTATAAAGTTTTATCAAGAAGGAAAAATAAAAATAAAAACTCTATTTCTCTATTTGAAAAAAGAAGGAACCATGATCAAGGGGATTTTCCTCGAGCATAACTTTAGGGAAGCCTAACCTAGGAGTAGTCCACATGTTGAATGTATAAACCATTTGTCCAACATTGTAACCCCACAATTAGTTATGACCCTTTTCAAATTAAGAATATTTAAGAATTTTCATATACATATATTAATTAAATTGAATATATGTTAGATTTAATTTACAAATAATTTGTTCAATATTTATTTAAAGGAATCATTTTTTATGGATTTATTAATAGAGCTTAACTCAAAGACATTTAGGAAAATTGATTCCACTAAAGGCTAACAATATTTGTACAAGGGAAATCCAAGCTATAAAATCACTTCCTGTTACCCAAAAATATCAAAGAAAATTGAAATTGAACTCATAACCTCTTGAAAACAAAAAATGAAAAATATTACTGGATTAAACTCTTTTATTATTAATCATAAAAATGAATTATGGAATATTTAAATTAAAATAATAATCTAAAAAAATATTATTCAATTAAACTCTTTTATTATTAATGATGAAAATGGATTATGGAATATTGAAATGAAAATAATAATCACGGCAACCCAAAATTTGGAGGGGATTAAAGATTATTAACTCTGGGTGGAGGTGATTCAAATTAAATAAATTATGATGTTTACCCATTAATCCTACTTACGAGGAATAGAGAGCGTTAAAACGGAGAAGGTTTGGGTGGTGTCTCTCCACAAGTGAAGCCTTTTATGCCAAATATAGCGTGTTATTGGGTGTCGGTCTAAAAACTGGGCGACACTAATGGTGGACCAAGGCTGGTATGAAACCGAAGGAAGGATATATATATAAAGGAGGAATCCACGTTCTAAGCCAGAAATACACTCGTATTGTCAAAGTGATAACCGAATGCTTCTACTCCAGCTCGGGGATTCTCACGCCATAGCCAGCTTCTTCAGTGTAACAAGCGAAATGGAGCCGGGCGGGCGAGAAAAAGAAACACAAGCACAAGCACAAGCACAAGCACGGGCAAGACGACCGACAGGGCTTATGAATCTTAGCAATACATGCTATCTCAACAGTGTGCTTCAGTGTCTCACTTACACACCTCCCTTGGCAGAACATTGCCTCGGCGCCAATCCACATTCTGCTTCCTGCAATATATCGTCTAACAATGACTGCCCTTTCTGCTTGCTGGAGAAACGCATCGTGAGGTCTCTCTGCAACACTGCCCAATCATGCGACTCTCCTCGTGAAATCACAAACTCTCTGAATCTCTTTGCCAAACATTTTGTGAAAGGAAAGCAGGAAGACGCCCACGAATTTTTAACTTGTGTGATTGGAGCCTGCAACGACGTGTGCACTGGGCAGTGGAAGCAGCAGAGAGTACGTGAAAAAGATGGCGGAGATGAAGGGATTATTAAAAGCATCTTCGGCGGTGTAAGGCAATCGCAAGTGAAGTGCATTTTCTGCGGAGGTGAGTCGAACAATAAGGAAGATATTATGGACCTGAGCCTTCCATTAACAAACGCTGTAACTTCCTTGGAAGAGGCGCTCTCTTGTTATTTTGCATCACAGTTGCTGGAAGACGGGGATAATGTTTATAGATGCCAAAACTGCAAAAACTTAACGCCAGCCCAAACGCAAATGTCAATTTTCAAACCTCCCAACGTTCTGGTCATTCAACTCAACAGATTTGCTATGGATGATTATGGTTCTAGCATTAAAATAAATCGGAATATTAGCTTTAAACAACGCTTGGCACTTGATAATTATTTGTCTGCAGGTGCTGACCAGGAGAAGTATAATATTAATACGGACTATTATATTCTATTCGCCACCATTATCCATTCAGGATTCTCCCAGGACTCTGGGCATTATTATGCCTATGTGAAGAACCTGGAAGATGATAGCTGGCATTGCTGCAATGATGCGAATGTCTCTCCTGTCTCCGAACAGGAGGTGTTGTCAGATCAGCAAGTCTACTTGTTATTTTTTATTCGCAGAGAAACGGGCTTAAAATCCTATAGTGACTTCAATGGTGCTGCTGCAGTGCCCACAACTGTACATGATGATGTTATTGCATCAGCTGGAGATATCGAAACGCAAGATGATTTTGCAGACTGTAACCGCGAATTAGAATTAGAAAAGGATGATGATATAACTGCAGATCATGGGGACTGCATTGAAGGTGTTTTCACATATTCTAATGATAATTGTTTCGCAGCTCATCAGAATTGTAGAAGAATTAATATTTCTAGTAAGGATAAATTTGAATTCGAATTTTATTTGAAGGATGAACATATTTTTGCGGCTGGGGATGTCGTAGAAGTCAATTTCAAACCTCAGGATAGCGTTGGAGATTGGGAGATTCTCAAAGTTGAATTAAATGAGTACGTAGAAGATGAATTCCAGGATTGGGAGATCCTCGAAGTTGAATTGAATGAAGAGAGAAAGGGCATTTACCCTGAGTACGTAGAAGATGAATTCCAGGATTGGGAGATTCTCGACGCTGAATTAAATGAGTACGTAGAAGATGAATCCCAGGATTGGGAGATTCTCGGAGCTGAATTAAATGACTACGTAGAAGATGAATTCCAGGATGGGAGATTCTCGATGCTGAATTAAATGAGTACGTAGAAGATGAATCCCAGGATTGGGAGATTCTCGAAGCTGAATTAAATGAGTACGTAGAAGATGAATCCCAGGGATGGCGGATTCTCGAAGCTGAATTAAATGAGTACGTAGAAGATGAATTCCAGGTTTGGCAGATTCTCGAAGCTGAATTAAATGAGTACGTAGAAGATGAATCCCAGGGTTGGGAGATTCTCGACGCTGAATTAAATGAGTACGTAGATGATGAATCCCAGGGTTGGGAGATTTTGGAAGCTGGATTAAATGAGTACGTAGAAGATGAATTGCAGGATTGGGAGATTCTCGAAGTTGAATTGAATGAAGAGAGAAAGGGCATTTACCCTTCAAATTGACTCATTTTTAGCCTTTTATTATTCCCTTTATTTCCCCGGTTAAGATTCCAGCTTGTGTTCCCTTGGTACAAAATTACCCACGTGTGGAATATATTTTCCACTTGGTGTATCTGTGTCTATACTTTTGAAAGCAATGTAGGGTATTGAAGTAAAAAAGGAAGGCAATTGGATTTTCTCCGTGAAAGGTGTGCAGTGTTGAAAGAGAAATATTTTGTTTTTGTGATGGGAAGAGTTATTTTTCTCTGGTATTTTAACTTGTTTTCCTTTTTAAAGGAGCATCTTCTTTTTTTAAGGGTGTTTTTGGAGATTTGAGAAAGTTGTTGTTTTCATGGTTATATTGTTCTTTAGATTGACATTGTATACGGGAAGTAGAAGATTTAGGCTTTTTGTTAGCAAGAGAGCTTGATGTTAGTGTCAAGTAGCTTTGTGGTTGACTTTGTTCCTTTCCTTCTTGTGAATGTTCTAAGGTATGGGGTTTTTTTTATTGAAAATTAGAAAATTAGTGAATAAATTCATGCAACAATTGATATAAAATTAGTTGTATTCTTGATAACTGAGGAAAAAACTTGAGGAAATGTTTGCACCTAGAGAGATTTGATCCCTCTAGGCCCTTATTAGATCCATGGATCTAGGCTAGTTCTAGTTGTGCGGAGTCACACAAAATTTGCTCAATATCTAAGTTCAAGTTTTGTAAATAACCCTTATTATGATTTTGTAAACAAAGCTTATTATGATTTTTTACATCATTTATTGCAAACAAATGTATTTCCTTATCAAAAGGCTATTTTGTGGAAGAATCTAAGGATCTATTTGTACAAGTCATGAGTAACTTCCAATCTTCCACAGTTGGATTTGCATCTCTAACATTCATCAACAAATTACAAAAACATTTTTTGCTCATTGCTTTGTCCATCTTGCCGAAAAGTAGTGTCAAGGGTCACAACTTTTGTGAATGAATTCCATAATTCTTTTATGAGACCTTCAAAAGCATATATAAGTTTATCAATAATAGGTGGCAATTGTCCCAAGTCACCAACCAATATAACTACCTCCCACCAAAGAAAGTGTAAGCATTTTTTGTGAAAGCTTGCTGAAGTCTAGAGTCAATGTTTTTTAGCAAATTTCTTCCAATGAAACTCATTTCATTTATTAGGATATATTTGACATGCTTCAATTCATCTTACAAGGTCATTAAACCCGGTCCCCAAAGACATATTACATCTTTTATTGGGATTTGAAGTGCAAAATGAATTGTTGTTCAAGATATGTTAAAAGTTGCAACCCTTGTAGGAGCTAAAATAAGTAGTGGGCTCTTCTCGGGAAGAGCCTCAATATCAAGGGCTTTTCTAGTAGCTCCAATCAAATAAGACTTTCATGTACCTGCATTTCCTTGTATATCATAAGTAGCATTTCCTTGTATATCATAAGTAGCATTTCCTTGTATTATCATAAGTAAAGTATCAACATTTATAATGGTCAAGGATAATATCAAATGATATTCATTGTTTAACTTCTTGGTATTATCATAAGTAAATGATCAACCCCTCATCTATAATGGTCAAGGATAATATCAAATGTTATTCTTTGTTTAACTCCCAAACTTCGAATGTTGGTTAGTATGAATTGTATTTTACTTTTTCTTTTGAGATATGAAATGACTAGCACAATTAGAAGTTTCCTCACCCACACAATTTGTTTCTCCAATTATGCATAACATCACAATCCTTATGTCCAAGCATCTCAATCTCATTATAATTTATAAATTTATTCTTATATAATCCACAAATGATCTCCCACTCATTTTTCCTAGAATTTGTAGGTGGATTTGGAACTTCTATTTCATCAATTGGAGGTAATGGATTACAATCAACATGCCATTGATTGTATCGAGAGTTTTCCTAGTTATGCACTATTTCCTCACTTATGTGACCTATATCTCTACGGAGATCACGAAAGGTCTTTTATAATGTCAACTTCGACCAACAAAATTCTACAAACTTGTCATCTTCATGATTAGGAATTGAATTATAACGAGGAAAAACTTGTACAATAGCTGCATTCTTTAGTTCTCTCCATTTATCCCTAGGTTGACTTTTGTTGTATGACCAAGATTTTGCTACATCTATCAATGGAAGGTGTTCAAGATGGGTAGGTCACTTGGTATATGCATCAATAAGAGAATTATCATTGTCTTTGTCATATGTATCAACACACACTTGTTTGAAAAGCTTTAATCCAACATTTAGAGGAAGCTCTAAAAGCAAATGGCATGTGACTTGTGCGTCTATATCTCAGTCAACAATGGATTCACATAACACACTCTTATATGCACATGTTGTTGGTTCATTTGGATTTTGAATAAAGGAAACACACATCAACATATCATGAAATGTTTCTGATCCTTTTTCAGACTTTGCAGCGTATTTTTTTATGTAATTAATGACCACAAGCTTTGAAAGATCAAGTTGCCAATCTATATTAGCCCTCCACATCATTAATGTTTCAAGATTATGTGTATTCAATCTATCATCATTCCTTCTTGGTTCATACATTTTTTTCTCAATTCTCATCAAGATAAAGTTTTGAATGATCACATAAATCCCATGGTGCCTTATATTGACAAACCAATCTTCCCACCTTCTTGTGTAGGAAAGATTTCTCATTGCAAGTGATGTGACCCTCAACACAATTCAAAAGTTCTTCATAATCAATCATAGAATCAGATTGAAATAGTCCTCTAAGCAAGGGTGGTCATCAACATTGAGCCTAACCTGAATATTTCTTTGATGTCGATCAAGTGGATTCATTGCATGTACACATCTATCAAAAGGTTCTTTAGCAAGCCTAACCTATGGAGGATCATCCCAATTCAAAGTGTCCATGTTAGGAGTATTTTTTAACCATAGAAATCCCTGTGAGTGTGGAGATCCACTATGTTGCCATTCATAGTGAAACCAGAAATATGTAGCTTGATGAAAATGCTAAGAAAAATCATCTCGGAACATTGTAGTGCTTAAATGCATATATTGTGCTATAATATGAGGATTATCAATTAAATTTTGACGTCTCTATTTCATTGCTCCCCTGGATCTACAAGAATTTTACCAGACATTAATTTATGGAATATGGCCATTGCATATCTATTGCACTTAATGTGAATAATATTGTTGGACATCCAATCTTTTGAATCAAGTCAGTGAATCAAGTCAGAGAGATCAACACGACATTTTCTCCAATATTCACGTGTACCTCTTAGTATAGTTCCAAAATCGCATTACCATTTCTACAAGTCATGATTCTGGAATATTTTTTAGACGCTCTCGTAACTCCTCCATTGTTGTCAGTAGATCTGTCATATTCTTCTTTACAAAAACTCCAGAAGAATCTTGAGCATGATGTCTCGTAATGATATTAAGTAAGAAGTAGTTAAAGCCTTATGGTCATGTTCCTCTACATTAGGGTTATTTGCCCAAGATCAAATAAGTTCAATCTCTCATGGTAGATTTGGAGGGTTCGCAACAAAAGAAGGTGCATTTAGGTGTTCTAATACATCATCGATCTTGGATTTTCCCTCCAACACTGCAAATTCAGTGACATTGTCTATCTCCTTTGAAGTAACTCATCGAGCCCATTATAATCAACATAAACATTGCAATAATATGGATCATTTTGAATCATATAATAATGCATCCAATACTCTTTGTTTTCTAACTATAAAAACATAACTTAATAGCCATGCCTTCAGTTATCAATGAAATGTTTCTGATCTTTTTTCAGACTTTGCAGCATATTTTGTTATGTAATTAATGACCACATGCGTTGAAAGATCGGGTTGCCAATCTATATTGGCCCTCCACATCATTAATGATTCATAATTATGTGTATTCAATCTATCATCATTTCTTCTTGGTTCATACTCTTTTTCTTCGTTATCATCAACATAGAATTTTGAATGATTGCATAAATCCCATGATGACATATATAGAAAAACCAATCTTCCCACCTTCTTGTGTAGGAAAGATTTCTCATTGCAAGTGATGTGATGCTCAACATAATTTAGAAGTTCTTCATAATCGATCATAGGATTAGATTGAAATATTTGTTGTGTGTCCTTTAAGCAAGGGTGGTCATCAACATTGAACCTAACCTGAATATTTCTTTGATGTCAATCACATGGATTCGTTGCATGTACACATCTATCAGAATATTCTTTAGCAATCCTAACCTATGGAGGATCATCCCAATTCAAAGTGTCCATGTTAGGAGTATTTTTAAACCATATAAATCCATGGGCATGTGGAGATCCATAATGTTAGCATTCATAGCGACACCAAAAATCTGTAGCTTGATGAAAATGCTCAAAAATTTCATCTTGGAACATTGTATCCCATAAATGCAAATATTGTTCTACAATATGAGGATTATCAATGAAATTTTTATGTCTCCATTTCCTTACTTCCCCTGGATCTACAAGACTTTTACTGAGCATTAATTTATGAAAATATGGACATTGCATATCTGCTCTGCAAATATGGTCATTGCATATTTTCTCCAATTTTCACGTGTACCTCTTAGTACAGTTCCAAATTGCATTAACCTTTCTACAATTCATGATTTTGGAAGAGCTTTTAGATACTCTCGTAACTACATTGTTTTTGATAGATTTGTCATATTCTTCTTTACAAAAACTGTAGCAAAATCTTGAGCAAGATGACTCATAATGATATTAAGTAAGAAGTATCTAAAGCGTTATGGTCATGTTCCTCTACATTAGGGTTATTTTCCCAAGCTCAAACAAGTTCAATCTCCTGTGGTAGATTTGGAGGTATGTTCATGTTCCTCTACATTAGGGTTATTTTCCCAAGCTCAAATAAGTTCAATCTCTTGTGGTAGATTTGGAGTTTTTGCCGCAAAATAAGATGTATTTAGGCATTTTAATACATCATCAATCCCATATTTTCCCTCCAACACTACAAATTCAGTGCCATTTTATATCTCTAGTAAAGTAACATAATTAATCATATTTGATACATTTGTTGCAATTTCAAGTAACTCATCTAGTGCATTATAATCAACTTGAACATCACACTAATATGGATCATTTTGAACCTTATATAATAATGAATCCAATACTCTTTGTTTTCTAACTGTAAAAACATAGCTTGATATCCATGCCCTCAGTTATCAATAATAGATCTTGGGCCAAATCCCATTGTAACTCCTTTTCTTGATATCCACGCCTTCCTAAAGTAGATTTGAATACATTTGATGGCCTTGTCCTTGCATGGGTGTCCTATATTTAGATCTAGAGTATGGGTAATAGTGGAAATGGAACAATAATTTCCACCATGGATGTACTTCTTCGACTTAATTTGTTAATATTTATGAATGCTTTGACATTGATACTCATCATTTGGGCCATTTGACCAAGCTTAAACAATCAAGTACAACTAAAGACTACATCACTGCTTTCAAGTAATTACCTTTTTTTCACAAAAGGCATGATAAACACCTTATCCCATGAATGTCTTATAAGTGGTCTCGAGGATGAAAATTGTGCTTATGTTTCAATGGTTTTCCCTTGTACTTGGTTTGGAGTTACTCAATGATCTAAAGAGGCACAACATGTGATCCATTCTCCACTAAAAAATGGTAAGATGAGAGCTTAACTATAATTAAAATGTGAGAATGACAACTTAAAAGGTATTTTATATAACTATGATGATAATCATGGTCAATTTAATGAGTTTTTTTCATCTATTAGGATATGTTTGAAGTGAAAAATGAATTGTTGTCCCAAATATGTTAAAAGTTGTAACCCCTGTAGGAGTTAAAATAAGTAGTGGGCTCTTCTAGGGAACAACCTCAATCTCAAAGGACCTTTTAATAGCTCCAATCAAATAAGACTTTCTTGTAGTTCCTTGGATTATCATAAGTAAAGGATCAACCCTTGATCTATAATGGTCATGGATAATATCAAATGCTATTATGAATTGCATTCGACTTTTTATTTTGAGACATGAAATGAATAACATGATTAGAGGTTTCCTCATCCATAAAATTTTCGATCCAGTTATGCATATCATCACGATCCTTATGTCCAAGGATCTCAATCTCATTACAATTTATAAATTTATTCTTATATAATCCACAAATGATCTCCCACTTATTTTTCCTAGAATTTGTAGGTGGATTTGGAACTTCTTCTTCATCAAATTCAACTGTTTGAATTGGAGGTAATGGATTACAATCAATATGCCATGGATTATATCGAAAATTTTCCCAGTTATGCACTATTTCATCACTTGTGACCTATACCTCTACGGATATCACAAAAGGTCTTTTATAATATCAACTTTGACCAACAAAATTCTAAAAACTTGTCATCTTCATGATTAGGAGTTGAATTATAACGAGGAAACACTCGTACAATAGCTGCATTCTTTCATTCTCTCCATTTATTCCCATGTCGACGTTTGTCATATGAACAAGATTTTTCCACATCTATCAATGGAAGGTGTTCAAGATGAGTAGTTCGCTTGGTATATGCATCAATAAGAGAATTATCATTGTCATTGTCATATGTATCAACACACACTTGTTTGAAAACCTTCAAACCATCATTTAGAACCACAAATCAATGACTATATTCAGAAAGAGGAAGCTCTAAAAGAAAATGACATGTCTCTTCGTCAACAATGGATTCACATAACACACTCTTATATGTGCATGTTGTTGGTTCATTTGGATTTTGAATAGAGGAAACACACATCAACATATCATGAAATGTTTCTGATCCTTTTTTAGGCTTTGCAACATATTTTGTTATGTAATTAATGACCACACGCTTTGAAAGATCAGGTTGCCAATCTATATTAGCTCTCCACATCATTAATGTTTCACGATTGTGTATTCAATATATCATCTTTTTTTTGCTAGTGTAAGAGATGATCCTTCTATGTTATTAATTCAAAACTAACTTACATATATTACAAATACCCACGAACAGAGTGGGCACCAAACCATGGTTAAGCCAACCAATGGTGCAAAAAAAAATCCAAGACCAAAGGACTACTGTCTTGGAAAAAGAACAACCCAAGATGCAAAATTAAAAGCTAACCGAACAGTTGTTCGTAACATAACTCTATAAAACTAAACTATAACATAAACCAATGGTGGAGAAGAGCAGCTAACAAGGAATGACTATCCAACCAAAACAACCCGGCCCCACAAACAAGCCTGAATGATCTCGACCATTGATCTCATTCAACAGATCCAACGACGGAAAATAATATCGCAAAACCCTACATGCCGCTATTTAACTTGCGATCATGGTGGTTTTCAAAGCAGTCCCTCTGCCACGTGTTAATCGCTGAATGTGTTTGCTGCAAAAACGTTGAAGCTGCTTCCCACTCGTGGGGCTTGCGAAAACCGCTCAAGAAACAAAAAACCTTTCGGTGGCGAAAGACAACGTAAGTCGGGGGTGCCAAGAGCACCCTCCTCCCATCCACATGACAAACCAGCTTTGCCTGAGATATTGTGAGAAGAGGCCTTGACTAGCCTGTTTGAAACCCTTAGAGGAAAGCTACCCTCTTTGGAGCTATAGAGGCTTTGAATGAGTTTGCTTCTCAGACCAATAAACCGCCAAAGTTCTCTGTTCACTGTAAAACTAAAAAAGGACACTCCTCTACTCATATCTCTTCTGGGTTATCAGTGTTACCCTCCATGTTCCTGCTTCTGAACATCAACCAATCTTCCTCAGCTTGATCATGGCATTTCACCTTAAGACTCAGTTGAGTAAGCTCTTTCCATTTTGTTGCAAACTTTTCCTCTGTGCAATTCACCCCTTGATTGGCCAGGAGATCCGCCAGCTTATTGGCTATCCTTCCAACATGTTTAAAAGTTATGGTACAGAGGCCTAGAAGGTGGTTGTGGATCCTTTGAAAGATCTGATTGAGCCTCTAATTCTTTGAGACCTTATCCAATGCAGTACCCAAGTTGATCTTCTTGGCTGAGTTAATGATTAACTCCGAATCTGCTTCAACAATCACATTGTGTCGATTATCAAGAAGCAAAAATTCTAAACAATGTTCCATAGCTAGAATTTCAGCCATATTGTTGGTAGCCTTTCCAAGATGACCATGGAAAGTAAACAAGATATTCCCTTTTTCATCCCTTAAAACTCCGCCATGACTCGCTGTACCCGGGTTTCCCTTTGAGGCTCTGTCAATGTTGAACTTCAAAAATTGCTTGGGGGGAGGTTGCCAAAAATCAAGCTCAGAGTCTTTAAAGAGATTATTCCCTCCCAGGATTTGGGGAATCAAACTTTGTAATCCATGCTGGCAGAGAATCCTCCATTGAGAAGCCGAGGGAGGTTTCTCAGGAAGATTTCGGACAGTGGAGCTCACAGTCTCTTGTAACTGTTTTAGGATCTGATCATGAAGGAACAGGGGCAGTTTTTGTTTCCTTGAATATCCTGTTATTCCTTTCTTTCCAAGTGTTCCAGATGATGAAGCCCAGTATTAGAGCCCAGACAATGCTAAGAACTTCATTATTCGTGAAATCACTTCTCCACTTGATTAGGGTGTTGATGATGCTTCCAAGGTCTCTGTTCAACTGCTGGAAGATGGAGGCAAAATAATCCCACATCTTGGAGGAAAAGAAGCAGTTGTTGAGAAGATGCTCCATTGTTTCCTCTTGCATTTCACAGAGTTGGCACCTAGAAGGTCCCATAACACCTCTTTTCTTAATATTGTCCCAAGTCAAAGTCTTCATGTGTTGCACCAACCATGTGAAGAGTTTAATTTTCATCCAACCTTGTTGTCTCCAAAGTCTTTTCCATGCTTTATTCGGAGCCTGGGAGGCCAAACCAAGGAGATTTTTTTTTGCATCCTTAAGATTAAAGGTGCTCTCATTGTTGTTGCCCCATCTTAGCTGATCATTCCCTTCTGAAATGAGAATTTTCCTTTGATCTAACTCTTGCATTAATACTTCAGCTTTGTCTTTTAAAGTGTTTTCATTTCTAAGATCAAATTTCCTCCATTTTCTCCACTTTCCTGCATTGTTGATCTGATCCCATAAATCCTTAACTTTGATTAATACTTTAGCATCTGTCTCTACCTTAAGTTCCTTTAAATCTTCTTTCAAAAGAATGGTTTCCTGTTGCCATCTGTCCTCAAAAGAACAGACTAAGTTTCCCTCTCTTATTTCCCAAAAGCCATTCTCTTGAACTAGACCTCTATTGTCCCAAGCCTTGTTCCATATGTGTGATCCCTTGATATTACCATCCATTCTTATATGATCCTCATTAGGCCATGAGCTGGCATATTTTTCTTTCCAAATTGTAGCCCATTGAGCCTTTGGTTCGTTTAGCTAATGCCACCATAATTTAACCCCTAGAGCTTTGCTTAAAATTTTAGGATCATCCAATGCTAGTCCTCCATGATTTCTGGGTTTGCAGATTTTCTCCCAGGCTACCAAGGCCCATTTTTTCTTTACTTCCCCATTTCCCCAAAGAAAGTTTCCTTGTATGTTTCTGATAAGCTACAAAACTCCTTTAGGAGCTGGGAGAACAGAAAGCATAAAAACTGGTATTGATTGTAGAACAACCTTTGTGAGCACTAGTCTGCCAGCCATATTTAAGGATGTAACCGTCCATTTCCTAATTTTGTCTTGCAGTTTGTTGATAATCGGCTCCCAGATGCTTTTGTGTAGCGGCTTAGCAGTTAGAGATAACCCCAAATATTTTGAGGGAAGAGAATATCTTGGAAAGCCCAGAATTTTAGCAATGTTCTTTTGAATGGCAATATTAGTATTTAAGAAAAAGATCTTGGATTTGGTGAGATTAAATTCCATACCTGAAGCCTTGGAAAATTGTTTAGAATCTGTTTGAATGCATGAGCTTCTTTTACTGTAGGGATTCCTTGCAGCATGGTGTCATCCAAAAATTTTTGATGCGTCCAAGCTTGACCCTTATCAGAGAGTTGGAGACCTTTGATCTTACCGACTTCTTTGGCATGATTGATAGATCGACCCAGTCCTTCCATCATAAGGATGAAGAGAAAGGGAGAGAGTGGGTCCCCCTATCTGAGGTCTCTAGAGGGAAGAAATGTTCCAGAGGGAGAGCCAATGACCAAAATAGAGAAACTTGAGGAGGTAACCAGGGCCAAGATACATCTTACCCAGTTGTGATCAAACCAAAAAGAAATGAGTATTTTCCTGATATAGTTCCAGCTTAGTTTATCATAGGCTTTAGCGATATCCAATTGCATGATCATACCAGCCTTTTGGTTGATAGTCAGAGAGTGAACCACCACGTGAGATTGAATGATATTGTTGAGAATTTGCCTTCCTTCCACATAACCAGCTTATTCCATAGAAACCAGAGAAGGAAGGAGAGGTTTGAGTCTATTGGCCACCACTTTTGATATTTTCTTGTAGACCACATTACATAAAGCTATCGGTCTAAACTTGTCCGGAGTCTGAGCATCCTCTTGCTTGGGGATAAGTGCAATGAAAGAAGTGTTTAGAGCTTTCAGAATAGTTTTATTCATCCTGGAATCTTCTACCACATTTAGAATACCCTTTTTAACAATGCTCCAACAGGCCTTGAAGAAATCAACGTTGAAACCGTCTGGGCCCTGTGCTTTACCATTTTTCATTTCTTTGAGCACTTCACTGACTTCCTCCTCAGTTATTGGCTTGTTGAGGTTGAAATTGTCCTCACTGGACACCAGCCTAGGAATGTGTCTTGTGAAGTTTTTGATGGACTTCTCTCTGTCATAACAAGTTTCTTTGGCAATGCCTTGAAAGTGCTTGACCAAAGCTTTTTCTATTTCAGCATGAGAGTTGTAAAGAATGCCTCTCTCATCCTTGATCACTGAAATTCTGTTGTGAACTCTGTTTGCCATTGTGGATCTATGGAAGAAGCTAGTATTTCTTTCTCCCTCTTTGAGTGATTGAACCCTCGATTTTTTCCTCCAAAATATTTCCTCTTGTTTGCATAATTTCTCCCATTCTTGATGGTATTTGATGACCTGAACATTCCTGGTTTCATCAAAGTCGTCTGTGATAAGTGCTTGGTTGAGTTCCTGCATTTTACCCTATACTACCTTTTTAGCTACAAAAATGTTTCCATGTTCATTCTTGTTCCGTTCCTTGAGCTTAATATTAATGTGTTTTAGTATTTTTTGAAGAAGGAACATTCTGGTGCCCTGAATGTTCAAATCTTCTAACCACCATTTGGAAATATCACTGTTGAAATTTGGATGAGAAAGCCAGATGTTTTCAAAGCGAAAAGGTCTATTCCTTGGCGTACCAATACTCTGCACATCCAGATGAATTAGCCAGTGGTCAGATCCTCCAAAGGGTAGGTTTCTTGTTGAGATTTCATTATTATTGAGCATAAGGTCTTCAGATATCATGAATCTGTCCAATTTTGAAGCCGCCTGAGACTTTCCTCCTCTTTTATTGTTCCAAGTAAAAATGCCATTACTAGTTGCGATGTCCACTAACTTCATAATGTTTGTAAAAGATTAAAACTTCAAAGAGTCTTGACTTTTAATTCTAGTTCCACCTTTGTTTCTCTGAAATTGATTTAATCATGTTAAAATCCCCTCCCAGTATCCATGGCATGCTTGCGTTTCTGTCCCTTAGTTTCTCCATGGAATCAAGAAATTTTAGTTTTCTTTCCAGTTTTTGGGGTCCATACACATTGGTGATTAGGTAGGCTTCCTTATCTTTGACAATATGGATGACCACAGAAAGATAGTCTCGAGATGCCTCAGCATCTAAAATTTATATTTTCTTAGGATTCCAAAGGGTGAGTATACCTCCTGCTGTATTCTCCGCTTTGACTTCCAGAAACTCATAACTATTGAGCCACCTGCTATGAATCTCTTTTAATTTATGAATGGAACATTTGGTTTCCTGGATGAAGACCACATCTGGAGCTATTTGTTTCATTTTGTTACTAATAAGTCTCTATTTTCATTTACTACCAAGACCTCTAATATTGCAAGAAGTAAACTTCATTATTAAAGATTGGTAAAGGAGTAGCTTGTTAGGTCTTTCATCTTACCTGAGTCTATCATTAGCTTTCCACATTCCATTAATAACTCGTTCTGCTTTTTCCTGCCTCTTTTTTTTCCTGGGTTTTTTGGTGCTAATCCAGGTATGGGTTTTGTCATTTTTACCCCTTCATTGCTCTGCTTTTCTTTGCTCCTTTGCCTCTCCAATCCTTTGTTTTGGGTTTTCCATATATATAGTTCCTGGAATTTGTTGAACTCCTCTGGAGGTAAAGATTCTATCCCTTTAGTTCCTTGAAACAACAAATCTTCCAAGTCAAGATTCTCTTTCTCAAGAATCGCCTGAAGTTCTTGGTCCTCTGTTTCCATCTCACTTTGGGTCATCTCATGATCCATTTTCTATTTCTGCATCGCTCACCATCATTTCTATTTGCATAATCTTATTTGGTGTTTGTTCCTTGTCCTCTTATTTCCCTTCTTCCATTAATTCTTTCCCCTTCGTTTGGTCTGCTGTGTTATCTTCTTCTTCCACTTATAAGACTTGGAACCTGTTTTGGCTGGTTTGTTGTCCTTCAGATTTATGTGTCTTTGTTCCCTTCTTGTTTCCTTTTCCTTTGTTTGCCATTTTGTGAAAGCCTTCAGAGTCTTTCATAGCAATAGCCCTACTCTTATTCTCTATTTTAGTGAGAGGGAAATCCCTGAATAGGTGTTCATGTTCATGACATTTGCGGCATCTGAATGGAATATGTTCATAGTCTATGGTTTGAACCCATTCTTCATCATAAAATTCCAAGATTATCTCATTTGGAAGAGCTCTAGAGAGATCCATCTCCACACAGATCTGAGCAAAGGAAGTATACTTTCCCCTTCTAGTGGCTTCAGAAGCTTTAACAAACTGTCCTAGCTTATTTCCTATGGCTGTTAAGGATTCTGTTTGCCAATAATCAAGCAGAAGAGAATAGAGCCTTACCCAAATTGAGACTAAAGTAAAGGTCTCACGTTTTGGGACAAAATTCATGATCCAAGGTCACATATAGAGACCTGCAGCAGCAAAGAAGTAGGGCCCACCTTCAAAAACTCTATCCTTGTCTTTGATGTTCGCAAAAACCACGGTAAAGAAACCCTTTGAACCTAGGTGTAGGTTAATGCTTCCTTTTAGCTTTCAGTGGTATCTTATCCACATGTGTAAGGCTTTTTTAGTGGGCCATAAAACCATGAATTTGCAAATGATTGCATAGGTTTGCATATATTCCCCATGCTCCTACAGAGCAGGCTCATTTAACGTGACTCTGGGAGTTACAGCAGCTTTGAGCTTACATGGGCCCAAGTGTGCTTTGTTTTTTGTTCCATATTCCTTGTCTTCTTCCTCATTCTCTTTAATAATAATTTCTTCTTGGATTCTTGTCCATTTTTTTCCTCTTCATTGTTCTTATTCCTTCTCGTTGAAGGTCCTCTATCATTTTCCATAGGTTTTTTTCCTCTGCTGGTCACGGCTTGCTTGAAGGAGGGAGTGGAGCTCCCTCCTTTGCGCCCCTCCATGGATCGCTACCTTTGCACCAACACTGTAACCCTAGTTTTTTTTATTTTTCGCCTTTGCTTTGCGTTTCCTCCTCCAACAATAAACTCATCAACCCGTATTCAATATATCATCATTTCTTCTTGGTTCATTCTTTTTTTCTCCATTTTCATCAACATGAAGTTTTGAATGATCGCATAAACCCCATGGTGCCTTATATAGAAAAACCAATCTTCCCGCCTTCTTGTGTAGGCAAGATTTCTCATTGCAAGTGAGGCGACGATCAACACAATTAAGAAGTTATTCATAATCAATCATAGGATCATATTGAAATATTTTTTGCGTTTCCTTTAAGCAAGGATGGTCATCAACATTGAGCCTAACTTGAATATTTCTTTGGTGTTGATCATGTGGATTCATTGCATGTACACATCTATCAAAATATTCTTTAGCAAGCCTAAACTCTTATGAAAATTGGGAAAATTGTGCTTATGTTTCAATGGTTTTCCTTTGTACGTGGTTTGAAGCTATTCAATGATCTAGAGAAGCACAGCAAGTGATCCATTCTCCACTGAAAAATGGTAAGATGACAACTTAACCATAATTAAAATGGTATAAAGACAACTTAAAAGGTATTTTTTACAACTATGATGATAATCATGGTCAATTTAATGAGTTTTTTTATGGGCTGAATTCTATTAACTTCAAAAACTTACCCAAGATTACCGGTCCAACAGGGTACTAAGATATGATTCGACCTCCTATATCACCTTAAGGAAGTGGAACCAATGAACCAAAACCAGACTTACATTCCTTAGGATCCATAAGACCCCTAGGAGCTAACCAACTACTCCAGATGCCTAACCCCTGAGTTAACTTAGCCTTTCATTGAACTAAACCCTAGTCACTCCCATGACTAGGCCTCCATGTGACTGGAACCCTCCAGTCATTCCCACAAGCCTGCATCCCACAAACCTCCCCCCACGCCACCTCGGCGGCCCGCTGACCTGTGGGGTGGTGGGGCATTTCCGAGAATTGCCCTGCCACCCCGTGGGTGGGAAGGCTATTGTTTGGGTGCAGGGAAGGGGGGGGGGCTTCCACACCATCGACGGGTCGTTGTGGTGGCACAAGGGGAGGCTGCGACAGCCCCCCCCACGCCACCCCGGTGGCCCGCCCGTCCATGAGGTGGTGGGGTGACTCCAAGAATTGCCCTGCCACCCTTGCAGGTGGGCGGGCCAACCATCCCCATCACCCCTAACCTACAGGCTCATTTGGTTGCCGTGAGCATTACCAGGCCCGTTTAGCCGTTGTGAGTTTTACCGGGCCCACCATGGCCACATCGGATGTAGTGGGTAAATTTGGCCCACAAAAAGTTTTAATTTAAAAAAAAATTCTACTTCATTAAATTTATTTAATATTAAAATTTGCATGGAAAAAAATTAACTAACCTTTCAATTGTGAGAATTCTTCGTTGAATATGTTGTTGATAGCAATGTAGCTGCTCCATAAATTCACTCCAAGTGTTTCAACGAACCTTAGAAAACCTTGATGTGATGCGAGTAATAGTGATAATGGAATTCATTATATAGGTGAAATTACGAAGATGTTTTACCCTACGATTAATGTGGGATTAATTTGTTTTAAAAAAAATCTAACATGTTAATTTTTTTATGGCGATATAGGAAACTATCATAAAGTGAATATTATGGAATCATTTTGAATGTGGGATTAATCTGTTTCGAAATGTATTATAAAAAAAAAAAAAACATTCAATTGTTTAGTAAATATTATATACTTTAACTATTAAAATAATCTAGGCAAAAGTTTTAGTTTACAATTTTAACTTTAAACATTTATTTCATAAAAAAATTTAGTTTACGTTTTTCAATAAATTATAGAATAAAATAATGAAGGGAAATAAATCTAACAAAATTTTTGGAGGGAAATATTTTGTTGAAACCTTTTGGAGGGAAAATTTCATTCTCTAAGCTATATAATATCTTTAGGAGACTCTGCATTTGTATCATTCAACCTCTTCTATTTGAAAGGGATGAATTCTCCTGATAGTGAAGTTTCGCTTTGTATAGCATGACAGTAGTACCAAAGAAGGGGAAGATGAAGTCAATGTTTGAAAAACATAGCTGATCATATTGTAGATAACATTCCTCTTAATGATGATGAAAATCCTTATACAAATGATGATCCAATGATGGAGATGTTGCTGAGAAATATTGTATTGAGGAGTAGGAGCAGACCTTTACGTATCAATGCAAGATGTTGTAGTTATAAAAGGGGTAGAGTAGAATATCTGACGAGAAGAAGTTCTATCACCGCTCCAATTTCAAGTGAATGTTGTCAAAAAGATTGCTTGAAACATATGGATTTCAAATTTGCATTAGAGAGCATGAAGAGATTTTTGTCAATGAATAAAAGCATACAAAATTCATATTTAGTTGGGTGCATGCAATCTACATTGTCAAGGTATGATTATCATATTGGGTCTTTATTTATCGGTAGAAAGGCTTTCAAAATGTTTCATTCGATTAGGAATTTTCGTCCCTCGAGAATTCAAGAAAATTTGGAAAAGGGTCCCACATTTTATTCAGAAGTACGTCGTAAAAGACAATTTGGGCCATTATCAAATATTGCAATGTCATGGATGAAAAATCTACAACTTATATAAAGAATATGCAGAAGATGCTGAGGGACATGGCCGGTTGATTACATATCAATATTTTGTGAAGGTATGGAAGAAAGAATTCAACAATGTCAGTATTCTTAAGAAGACAAGGATGGGGATTTGCAGTACATGTGATTCTCTTAAATAAAAAAGGGACAAATGTGAAGGGTCAGAAAGAGGTAAGAATTCATAAACTTTTAAAATTTTATAGTCATCAACTATTAAAACACATTTCTTAATGGTTTTCTTTTATGTTGTGTAGGTTCAATTGTCAAAGAACTTCAGGAGCATTGCAAACAACAAACAAGTGAAGGGAAAAAGTTGTACAAGCACCGAAGGAAGTGTTATGATAATCCAAATTAATATTTGGGTTTGATAATTGATGGTATGGACCAGAAGAAAACACTTTTACCACATTTTGTTTGCACACCTAAAAATTTACAGGAGGAAAATTTTATTCAATATCAATTGGTCAGTTGTATGGTCTTCAATGGGAAAATGTTGCAAAGGGTGTAGTTCACAGCTCCAAATATTCGTAATGATGCAAATATGACCATAACGATAATTCATGATGTGCTTTCTCATTGGTCTAGTAATCTTCTTGAAGTTTTGCATCTACAATTGGACAACACTTGCCATGAAAACATAAATCAGGTTGTTTTTGGATATCTTAACATGCTTGTGCAATTGAGAATTTTTCAGAAGGTAAAGGCTGGTTTCCTTCTTGTTGGGCACACTCATGACCATATTGATCAGATGTTCAGTCGTTTTTCAATCACATTGAGGAGGAAGGATGTTGGGAGCTTTCCATCATTAATTGAATGTGTTAAGAAATCATACATGCCAGGGCCTACTTTTGATGTGTTGGAAGAAACTATTGACATGCGAAGGTTTATTCTGGGACCGCATGGTGAGGGGAAATGCATTGAATAGCTTAATGACATTAGCTTCCAACATCAATTTTGTATCAAAAAAATTGATGCGAAAACACTAATATGGGGCAAGAAGTATTCAACTAATGCGGAATGGGCACCGTCATCAGGTTTGGAATTTTTGAAATTCATTCTAGATCATCCAATATTTGCATCAAAAAAATTGTTATTATGATCAGTTGGTGAAGTTCATAATGCACAAAGAAAGAATAGAGATATAAATTATTTTGATTGCCTAGAAGAAATTAAAAAATGTATTAGATATAAATATGAGTACTTTGACATTGCTGATTCAGTTTGTTGGGAGTCATTTTTCAAAAATCAAAGTGATATCATTTCAACAAAAACAAATGAAGATATACCTTTGAAAAATCCTTTTATTTGGCCATAAACTGTGTCGAATGAACATGAGGAAATAAACATTGTTGAACAACAACAATCTCAAGGCATTATTAATTCTTCACAGGCAGAGGAAAGAGAGATGTATATTGGTTCCATAAGACCTCGTGCGCAACGTGAAGTGATGGAAGACCCTTACAGGGGTTCAGTACAGGATATTAAGGAGGGTTGCATGAGCGCAGTGCTAGCAAATGGAGATCCCAATGGCTATCCATTCTGGGTTGCTAAAGTTATAAAGGTTTTTACAGAAAATGAGGATGTTACAGGTGTTGAAGTACATTGGTATGCCACAAATACACACCCATTCAATGGTGTGTATAAGCCAGAGATGGTAGTTGACAGAAAAAAATGGCGGAAAGAGAAAAAGAAAGGGTACAAATATAAATCGTCGCCGCACAAACATCTTAAAATTGGGGGATGTTGACATACTTGTTTATGACTTCAATTTAAAAAAGAGAGGAACTCTTCATTTCAAGACGATAGATATTCTGAAAAGTTTTTTACCAGAAGGAATAGTGTTGAGATGGGAGTCTGCTGAAACTAGTCGTAGATCTAGAAGAATTTTGAAACCTGAAATGGTGGGCATGCATTTGGACTCAGATGGGGCACTAGTTGATGAAAGAGAAGAATATGGAACATCTTCGTCAACATCCAGTCACTCATTTGAAGATGTGAATTCTGATGGTGTGCAAGAAAATATGGGTGATTTTGAATAATTGTTTAAGACAATTTATATAACTGATGTTTGCATCGTATCTTGAAATAAAATTTTTGATTTCCATATGGTGTTAAATGAGAAGTTATGAGTCATTTTTATGTTGTTGGATTATATGTCTTAATTATGCTCATTTTTATTGTTTAGAATATCTACAATGAAACATTAAATTAGAGATATAATGTATGTTTCATTTAATATACAAATAATGACATTTGAATTCATTTAGTCATGTAATTTGTTCATAACGTCATGGTTTTTCAATTTAATGGTTGAAAAAATTCCAATTTCTTTTGTATCTAGCATGTTATGGTTGAAAACATGTTGAATTTATACTTAGGAAAGAAAAATGTTATTCTACCAAAAACATTGGTGTGTTTTTTTCCTCATAAACAACTTTTTTCGGCACATATTCGGTTTTACTAGCATTTTTTAAAAATGTTGAAAATTGACCCTAAAAAAATATCATTGTTCCCGTATCACCACTTTTTCGTTTTCAAGGTGTTTTTTGCACGAACATTTCATTTTCACTACCATTTTTAAAACATGTTCAAAATTGACCCTAAAAAGAAAAGCCATCATTCCAGTATACACACTTTTCGTTTTTAGCATAGCTTTTGACGTTTTTTTCGGGGTTTTTTTGGCTACAGTTCCCTCTTTGAGTTTATAGTTCCCGTTTCAAAGTTTACATTGCTAGAGAAAATTGAAAGGCATGCAATAGACGTAGAGGACCATTGGCTTAGCAGTCTAGGGACCAACTACTGAGAAATTGGTTGAGGAGGTTCGACAGGATGCCACGCAGTGCACAACAAAGCTTCAAGCATTGAAGATAAAGTTCAACAACCTTAAAGCACGTACCAAGGACATATCGACAGAGTGACTCGAGAAAAGTCACTTAATTATGTTGGGGGACTATTGGGATGGGGTCCCCTAGGTCTAAGTTTGTCTCAATTTTGATGTAATATTGTAAAGTCTGCATTTTGAGAAGAGGAGCATGCAAAATGTTAAGAGTCAAAGGGGCTTTTAGGAAGGCCAAAGCCCCTTAATTTGTAAAGGTATGGGTTGTTTTGATTAAGTAATGAGCTTCACCCATGGTTCGTAGACCATGGTAATGTAATGGAAAATCTATAAAAGGAAGTCATCTAGGAGTAATTATAAAGTCAGTTGATGAATGAGAACTTGAGTCTATTTTGTCTGTAATTTTGTGTTCTAGCGAAGGGGAAGGCTCCTATAGCTAAGTGCATAGAGACTTTAGTAAGTCCGTATATGAGTGTGTGAGCCCCTGCCACTATGTGTGCAGGGTCAAAATAAGGGTATTCATTGAAGATCTGAAGTAATAAAGCATATTTGAAGCAATTATGTGTGTTCTTTGCATAGTTACATGTTTCTGTATTTATGCTCAGTTATGATTTGATTCTTTGTAATATTATTTCAATTGCATCGCAGAGATCCAAATCTACTTTTGTATGATAACTATTGTATGCTAGAATAATTAGGTAAAGCTCATAGATCTATTTAAGTAGAATTCACTTTAAGTATGATATTTTGAAGATAACAGTTTCTGAATGTCAGATCAGGCCCTAGATTAAAGGAATGCCTCGCTACTACATCACATAGACTTCTAGATGTAGAAACCTGGTTCTAGCATCCCCCAATACTGCCTCGAGTGAGAATGTAGTCTGTGCTAAGCGGGTTGTTGCCGAAAGGGCCGATAGTGTAGGGTTTTGTTGGTTAGCATAGCTAACTCTGAACTTGGCTTTAAGCCCCCTTCAAGCCAAAAACATGTGTGATTTCCTTGCTATATTCAGAATGTATGGTTATGCATGTGTGTTCTTAGTTCTCTTTTTATTTTGGGCATGGGTTTTTCCAGGTGTGAGAGTGTTCTCCAACCTTGCTTTGCCATTTCTAGATAGCCATGATGTGATGGGGTTCTTGTGTTTAGGTTGAGCTGGATTACTGAATGGATTTGAATATGAGTGAAGTGGATCTCTGAATTAAAAAATGCATGTCCTAGTGATCCTTGAACTGGATTGTGGATTGTGGTAAATCCACTCACGTAGTGACCCATAACCCAGACTATGGGTTGCGGTAAAGTTGGGTATTGTGTGCCTCGGTGGGACTAGGAATCCTCGACTAGTGAATCACGAGATATACGGTAAATACTATAGGTGGTTACTCTTGATCAGGCCTAGGAATCCTCGCTAGTGAATGGTGGGATATACAGTAAAGCCTGAAGGGTGGTGTATCGATTATGGCCTGGTGATCCCTAGATTAAAATGTAGATTTCGGTAAAGCCTAGAGACTAGCAGATAGGAAAATTCCTCATGGGGTAGGTGGAGAAATCCGGTGGCATCCATGATTGTTTATGGCCTAGTGATCCAGTGAGGATTGTGGTAAAACCTAATTCTATTGATGAAGGTGAGGTAGTTCCTCTTGGTGTATCTGTATCCATATCTTTTGAAAGTAATGTAGGATATTGAAGTAAAAAAGGAAGCTAATTGGATTTTGTTTAGATAGACCACGAAAGGTGGATAGTGATGAATGATAAATATTTTTCATTTTAGCGTCAAGGTTGTTTTTTGATGGGGAAGAGTTACTATTATTTGATATTTTGATGTGCCTTCCTTTTTAAAGGACTATCTTCTTCTTTTGAGGGTGTCCTTGGAGATTTGAGAAAGTTGTTGTTTTCATGGTTATATTGTTCTTTAGATTGACACCGTATAGTGGAAGTAGAAGATTTAGGATTTTTGTTAGCAAGAGAACTTAATGTTAGTGTCAAGTAGCTGTGTGGTTGACTTTGTTCCTTTCCTTGTTGTGAGTGTTCTACAGTCTGATGGTTTTTATTGAAAATTAGTGAATAAATTCACACAAAAATTGATATAAAACTAATTGTACTCTTGATAAATCCTTGACAATGTCACAAAAGATGATTTCCTTTTCAATTACTTCTAATTATCTTAGCAACTAATCAATTAGGTAATTGGATTGGATAATTATGTTGTTTTTCATCCATATCGATCTTTTCATGGTGGCAAAAGTGCAGGAATTAGCTCACAGGATTGCCTTTATCAATAGGACTTAGTTTGGAAAATTCATACATGAAGCCTTTAGAGAACATTTTGAGGCATTAATTGACATTTTTTTTCGGTTTTATGGGTAGACATGTTAGTACACGTTTAAGTAATATCACATTAAATAGCACTTGTACATGGAATCTCACTTCCACATAGCTTAGGTTATATTACAAGCCATGTAGGTACCTTGAAACAAATGTTAGATTAACCACATGAATTCTTGATTGTTATTGTGGCATTGATAATAACATTTAGAAAAATACTCTTATGTTCCATGGTAATTGGGTAGTGCATCTAAGGGTATGGTTAATCCTCCTTGGTTGAAGCTTCAAGATATTGGTTTGAGTACTACTCTTCAAACTTAGTAGTATATTAAAGAGCTATAATATAAGGAAAAAAAAATTCTGTAGGGCCCTTTATTACATCACTTCCTCATTAGTTACCCTTAATTCTAAGATTTACTTAGTTGATAAACCCAAGGGCCCCAATTCCCATGAGAAAATACTACACCATGAAGGTGTTTCATCATCCCATTTTTACTCCTTTTCTTGATATCCACGCCTTCCTAAAGTAGATTTGAATACATTTGATGGCCTTGCATTTGCATGGGTGTCCTATATTTAGATCTAGAGTGTGGGTAATATTGGCAATGGAACAAGAATTCCCACCATGGATGTACTTCTTGGAATTGATTTTTTGATCTTTATGAATGCTTTGACATTGATAGTCACCATTTGGGCCATTTGACCAAGCTTAAACAATCAAGTAAAACTAAAGACTACATCACTGCTTTCAAGTAATTAGCTATTTTCACAAAAGGCATGTTAGACACGTTTTCCCATGAATGTTTTATAAGTGGTCTCAAGGATGAAAATTGTGTTTATGTTTCAATGGTTTTCCCTTGTAATTGGTTTGGAGCTACTCGATGATCTAAAGAAACATAATAGATGATCCATTCTCCACTAAAAATGGTAGAATGACAACTTAACCCTAATTAAAATGGAAAAATGACAACTTAAAAGGTAATTTATACAATTATGATGATTCATGGTCAATTTAATGAGTTTTTAATTTATGGGGTGAATTATATTAACTTCAAAACCTGGAGTTTACATATAGGATCACAAAAGTCAAGTCAATTACTCAAAATGTAACACCCTCCTACCACACTTACCCAAGCTTATCGATCCACCAGGGTACTATGATATGATTCAACCTCCTATATCACCTTAAGGAAGTGGAACTGACGAACTAAAACCAAATTGGTGTTCCTCAAGAGCCACAAGACCCACAAACTAGTCTAGGTGCCCAAGCCCTGAGTTAACTTAGCCTGCATCCCAGTAACTGTAGACTTTTCCACTCTGTTCTGTGCCAGCGACCCCGAGATCTGAGCCACTTTTTATGGCTAGGATCGACCTATGCCCAAAACTTGATGAAACTCTAAAAAATGATAAACAGTAAGGGGAAAAGGCCTTTATTTTCTTCAATTTCCATTATTTTTCGTTCATTTTCCTCCTCACATGCAACATGTGGCCTTTCACCTTCCTCCTCTCCATTTTTTCATTATTTTCATAATTAAAGGGCCAATTATTTCCAGTTTTCCTTTCCAAAGCCTTTCCCATTTCCTTTCTGAAGCCTTCGTAATTACCTTTTCCAATTTCCCTTTAGCCATAATAAACCAAATGAACACCCAATAGGATGTTCTTCCTAGCCTTTAGCTTGGAATACATGTCTCATGACCTTGGTATTATTTTGCCTTTATTAACTTTATTACATGGATTTTAAACCTAGGGCTATTACAAACCCCTTACCCTTAGGGGAACACCATCCTCGGTGTTCAATGACACCTACAACCAGCAAAACAGCTGAAAAACAAAACATACTACCCATGGAACATTATAACTTAGCTCAATGTAGTATTTACAATGAACAACCTACTGAAAAGAAATACCATGAAGACAAACATAACAACAAGACAACCACACCACTTATTGGAGCTTTATAATATATCTCATGGCAATATTTACATCCATATACATATATACATATGCCAAAACTGCTTTACCTCAACCGTAAAATAAGGAAGGATACATTGTTTGTATCTGATCAACCATCTCCCATGTAGGTTCGTCGGGTCCAAAGTGCTTCCACTGCACTTTAACCTGCTCGGTTTCTTAGTTCCAAAGCATGAGCATATTTCTCCACAAAATTCACTAACGTTCCAGCTAGAATTCTCCTTTTGGATCCACCTGAAATGTAGACCAATCAATAACATGCTCAACGTCCTTTACATATATTTTAAGCAATGAAATATGGAAAACATCTTGGACTTTCATTGTCGGAGGTATTGCAAGTCGATAGGCCACCGGTCCAATGCTCTCAAGGATCTCAAAAGGCCTACAATACTGAGGTGCTAGATTCACAGATGGCCCTATCCTCAGGGAGATCTTTTTAGGATTGATGCACAAATACATATGTTTCCCAACCCGAAACTCCTTAAATGCCCTGTGTTGATCTTCATAACTATTTTTGTATGTCCTATTCTACGTTTAGATTCTTCTTTATAACTTGAATTTCATGTTACAAGTCTACCAACACTTCTGGTCCCATCAATAACCTATTCGCTAGATCACTCCAGCTGATGGGAGTATTAAAACTCTATCCATAAAGTGCCTCAAACAAACTCATCCCAGTGACACCTGATACCCATTGTTGTAAGAAAACTCAACCAATAGAAGATACTCTTCCCACTTCCGTACTGATGCATTACATACATTGTCAACATATCCTCCAACATCATGCGGAGCCTCTTTGTTTGTCCATCTGTATGCGGATGATAAGTTGTGCTGAAGGCCAAATCTGTACCCAACCCTGAAAATAACCCTGAAATTGTGGGCATGCATTTGGACTCAGATGAGGCACTAGTTGATGAAAGAGAAGAATATGGAACATGTTCGGCAACATCCAGTCACTCATTTGAAGATGTGAATTCTTATGGTGTGCAAGAAAATATGAGTGATTTTGAATAATTGTTTAAGACAATTTATATAACTGAGGTTTGCATCGTATCTTGAAATAAAATTTTTGATTTCCATATGGTGTTAAATGAGAAGTTATGAGTCATTTTTATGTTGTTGGATTATATGACTTAATTATGATAATTTTTATTGTTTAGAATATCTACAATGCAACATTAAATTAGAGATATAATGTATGTTTCATTCAATATACAAATAATGACATTTGAATTCATTTAGTCATGTAATTTGTTCATAACGTCATGGTTTTTTAATTTAATGGTTGAAAAAATTCCAATTTCTTTTGTATCTAACATGTTATGGATGAAAACATGTTGAATTTATACTTAGGAAAGAAAAATGTTATTCTACCAAAAACATTGGTGTGTTTTTTTCCTCATAAACAACTTTTTTTGGCACATAAAAATTCGGTTTTACTAGCATTTGTTAAAAATGTTGAAAATTGACCCTAAAAAAATCATTGTTCCAGTATCACCACTTTTTCGTTTTCAAGGTGTTTTTTGCACGAACATTTAATTTTCATTACCATTTTTAAAACATGTTCAAAATTGACCCTAAAAAAAAAACCATCATTCCAGTATACACACTTTTCATTTTTAGCACAGTTTTTGATGTTTTTTTGGGGGTTTTTTTGGCTAGAGTTCCCATTTTGAGTTTATAGTTCTCGTTTCAAAGTTTACATTGCTAGAGAAAATATAAAGGTATGCAACAGATGTAGAGGAACATTGGCTTAGCAGTCTAGGGACCAACTACTAAGAAATTGGTTGAGGAGGTTCGACAGGATGCCACGTAGTGCACAACAAAGCTTCAAGCGTTGAAGATAGAGTTCAACAACCTTAAAGTACATACCGAGGACATATCGACAGAGTGACTTAGGAAAAGTCACTTCTTTATGTTGGGGGACTATTGGGATGGGGTCCCCCAGGTCTAAGTTTGTCTCAATTTTGATGTAATATTGTAAAGTCTCTGCATTTTGAGAAGAGGAGCATCCAAAATCTTAAGAGTCAAAGGGGATTTTAGGAAGACCAAAGCCCCTTAATTTGTAAAGGTATGTGTTTTTTTGATTAAGAAATGAGCTTCACCCATGGTTCGCAGGCCATGGTAATGTAATGGAAAATCTATAAAAGGAAGTCATCTAGGAGTCATTATAAAGTTAGTTGATGAATGAGAACTTGAGTCTATTTTGTCTGTAATTTTGTGTTCCAGCGAAGGGGAAGGCTCCTACAGCTGAGTGCATAGAGACTTTTGTAAGTCCCTAAATGAGTGTGTGAGCCCCTGCCACTATGTGCGCAAGGTCAAAAGAAGTGTATTCATTGAAGATCTAAAGTAAGAAAGCATATTTGAAGCAATTATGTGTGTTTTTTGCATAGTTATATGTTTTTGTATTTATGCTCAGTTATGATTTGATTCTTTGTAATATTATTTTAATTGCATCACAGAGATCCAGATCTAATTTTGTATGATAATTATTGTATGCTAGAATAACTAGATAAAGCTCATAGATCTATTTAAGTAGAAATCACTTTAAGTATGAGATTTTGAAGATAACGGTTTATGAATGTCACATCAGGCCCTAGATTAAATGAATGCCTCGCTACTACATCACATAGACTTCTGGATGTATAAAAATAGTTCTAGCATCCCCCAATACTTCCTCGAGTGAGACTGTAGTCTGTGCTAAGCATGTTGTTGCCGAAAGGGCCGATAGTGTAGGGTTTTGTTGGTTAGCATAGCTAACTTTCAACTTGGCTTTAAGCCCCCTCAAGCCAAAAACATGTGTGATTTGCTTGCTATATTCGGAATGTATGGTTATCCATGTGTGTTCTTAGTTCTCTTGTTATTTTGGGCATGGGTTTTTCTAAGTGTGAGAGTGTTCTCCATCCTTGCCTTGCCATTTCTAGATAACCATGGTGTGATGGGGTTCTTGTGTTTAGGTTGAGCTGGATTATTGAATGGATTTGAAGATGAGTGAAGTGGATCTCTGAATTTAAAAACACATGTCCTAGTGATCCTCAAACTGGACTGTGGATTGTGGTAAATCCACTCACCTAGTGACCCATAAACCAGACTATGGGTTGCGATAAAGTTGGGTATTGTGTGCCTCGGTGGTCCTAGGAATCATCGACTAGTGAATCATGAGATATATGGTAAATACTATAGGTAGTTACTCTTGATCAAGCCTAGGAATCCTTGCTGGTGAATGGTGGGATATACGGTAAAGCCTGAAGGGTGGTGTATCGATTATGGCCTAGCGATCCCTAGATCAAAATGTAGATTTCGATAAAGCCTAGAGACTAGCAGATAAGAAAATTCCTCATGGGATAGGTGAAGAAATCCGGTGGCATCCATGATTGTTTATGGCCTAGTGATCCGGTGAGGATTGTGGTAAAACCTAATTCTATTGATGATGGTGAGGTAGTTCCACTTGGTGTATCTGTATCCATATCTTTTGAAAGTAATGTAGGATATTGAAGTAAAAAAGGAAGCTAACTAGATTTTGTTTAGATAGACCATGAAAGGTGGATATTGATGAATGATAAATATTTTTCATTTTAGCGTCAATGTTGTTTTTTTTAAGGGGAAGAGTTATTATTATTTGATATTTTGATGTGCCTTCCTTTTTAAAGGATTATCTTCTTCTTTTGAGGGTGCCTTTGGAGATTTGAGAAAGTTGTTGTTTTCATGGTTATATTGTTCTTTAGATTGACACTGTATAGTGGAAGTAGAAGATTTGGGATTTTTGTTAGCAAGAGAGCTTAATGTTAGCGTCAAGTAGCTATGTGGTTGACTTTGTTCCTTTACTTCTTGTGAATGTTCCACAATTTGATGGTTTTTATTGAAAATTAGTGAATAAATTCACACAAAAATTGATATAAAACTAATTGTACTCTTGATAAATCCTTGACAATGTCACAAAAGATGATTGCCTTTTCAATTACTTCTAATTATCTTAGCAAGTAATCAATTAAGTAATCAGATTGGATAATTATGTTGTTTTTCATCCATATCGATATTTTCATGGTGGAAAAAGTGCAGGAATTAGCTCACAGGATTGCCTTTATCGATGGGACTTAGTTTGGCAAATTCGGACATGAAACCTTTAGAGAACATTTTGAGGCATTAATTAACATTTTGTTTGGTTTTTATGGGTAGACATGTTTGTACACGTTTAAGTAATATCACTTCCACATAGCTTAGGGTATATGAGAAGCCATGTAGGTATCTTGAAACCAATGTTAGATTAACCGCAGGAATTCTTGATTGTTATTGTGGCATTGATAAAAACATTTAGAAAAATACTCTTGTGTTCCATGGTAATTGGGTAGTGCATCTAAGGGTATGGTTAATCCTCCTTGGTTGAAGCTTCAAGATATTGGTTTGAGTACTACTCTTCAAACTTAGTAGTATATTAAAGAGCTATAATATAAGGAAAAACTATGTCTGTAGGGCCCTTTAAGCCCTAATACTTAATGCTCCAATGTTGGAAACCTTAATTCTTACAACAAAGATGTGAAATTTCTACACATTTGTTAATATTAAAATTTTTAGCATTTTGTTAGCTCAATATTATTCAACCTAGTCAATAACATCGTAGGAGTATAACAAAAGAGTATAAGTCGACCCACCATCATGCATGTTTCATGATGATTGCAATTTTACCTACCCTAGTTGTATTATTGAATGATGAATTAATCACATTCATAAAACTCTCCAATAAGCCTTTTTGTGTGGACCCAATCATTCCTAATCTTCATTCATCGATTTACTTCTCCCATCACTTATTCCCATTGACATCTAAAGAAGACCACATTGCTTTCCAAGAAGAATATTATACAAATTTCCAAAACTAACTTGTCACTATTGAAGCCCAAAACAAAAAAATTGACATCACTTCCTCATTAGTTACCCTTAATTCTAAGATTTACTTAGTTGATAAACCCAAGGGCCCCAATTCCCATGAGAAAACACTACACCATGAAGGTGTTTCATCATCCCATTTTTACTCATTTTCTTGATATCCACGCCTTCCTAAAGTAGATTTGAATACATTTGATGGCCTTGCATTTGCATGGGTGTCCTATATTTAGATCCAGAGTGTGGGTAATAGTGGCAATGGAACAAGAATTCCCACCATGGATGTACTTCTTGGAATTGAATTTCTAATCTTTATGAATGCTTTGACATTGACAGTCATCATTGGGGCCATTTGACCAAGCTTAAAAAATCAAGTAAAACTAAAGACAACATCACTGCTTTCAAGTAATTAGCTTTTTTCACAAAAGGCATGTTAGACACCTTTTCCCATGAATGTTTTGTAATTGGTCTCAAGGATGAGAATTGTGTTTATGTTTCAATAGTTTTCCCTTGTAATTGGTTTGAAGCTACTCGATGATCTAAAGAAACATAATAGATGATCCATTCTCCACTAAAAAACGGTAGAATGACCACTTAACCCTAATTAAAATGGCAAAATGACAACTTAAAAGGTAATTTATACAACTATGATGATTCATGGTCAATTTAATGAGTTTTTAGTTTATGGGGTGAATTATATTAACTTCAAAAACTAGAGTTTACATATAGGATCACAAAAGTCAAGTCAATCACTCGCAATGTAACACCCTCCTACCACACTTACCCAAGCTTATCGGTCCAACAGGGTACTATGATATGATTCAACCTCCTATATCACCTTAAGGAAGTGGAACTGACGAACCAAAACGAAATTGACGTTCCTCAAGAGCCACAAGACCCACAAACTAGTCTAGATGCCCAAGCCCTGAGCTAACCTAGACTGCATTCCAATAACTGTAGACTTTTCCACTCTATTCTATGCTAGTGACCCCGAGATCTAAGCCACTTTTTTATGGCTAGGATCGACCTATGCCCAGAACTTGATGAAACTCTAAAAAATGATAAACAGTAAGGGGACAAGGCCTTTATTTTCTTCAACTTCCATTATTTTTCGTTCATTTTTCTCCTCACATGCAACATGTGGCCTTTCACCTTCCTATTCTCCATTTTTTCATTATTTTCATAATTAAAAGGCCAATTATTTCCAGTTTTCCTTTCCAAAGCCTTTCCCATTTCCTTTCCGAAGCCTTCGTAATTGCCTTTACCAATTTCCCTTCAGCCATAATAAACCAAATGAACACCCAATAGGATTTTTTTCCCTGCATTTAGCTTGGAATACGTGTCTCATGACCTTGGTATTATTTTTCCTTTATTAACTTTATTACATGGATTTTTAACCTAGGGCTATTACAAACCCCTTCCCCTTAGGGGAATACCATCCTCGGTGTTCAATGACACCTACAACCAGCAAAACAGCTAAAAAACAAAACATACTGCCCATGGAACATTATAACTTAGCTCAATGTAGTATTTACAATGAACAAACTGCTGAAAAGAAATACCATGAAGACAAACATAACGACAAGACAACCATACCACTTATTGGAGCTTTATAATATATCTCATGGCAATATTTACATCCATATACATATATACATATGCCAAAACTGCTTTACCTCAACCGTAAAATAAGGAAGGATACATTGCTTCCATCTGATCAACCATCTCCCATGTAGGTTCATCGTGTCTAAAGTGCTTCCACTGCACTTTAACCTGCTCGATTTCTTAGTTCTAGAGCATTAGCATATTTCTCCACAAAATTCACTAAAGTTCCAGCTAGAATTCTCCTTTTGGATGCACATGCAATATAGACCAATCAATAACATGCTCAACATCCTTTACATATATTTTAAGCAATGAAATATGGAAAACATCTTGGACTTTCATTTTCGGAGGTATTGCAAGTCGATAGGCCACCGATCCAATCCTCTCAAGGATCTCAAAAGGACTACAATACTGAGGTGTTAGATTCACAGATGGCCCAATCCTTAAGGAGATCTTCTTGGGATTGATGCACAAATACACATGTTCCCCAACATGAAACTCCTTAAATGCCCTGTGTTGATCTGCATAACTCTTTTGTATGTCCTATTCTACCTTTAGATTCTTCTTTATAACTTGAATTTCATGTTCGAAGTCTACCAACACTTCTAGTCCCATCAATAACCTATTCGCTAGATCACTCCAGCTGATGGGAGTATTAAAACTATGTCCATAAAGTGCCTTAAACAGATTCATCCCAGTGACTTGTGATACCCATTGTTGTAAGAAAACTCAACCAGTAGAAGATAATCTTCCCACTTCCACTACTGATGCATCACATACATCGTCAACATATCCTCCAACATCATGTGGAGCCTCTTTTTTTGTCCATCCGTATGCGGATGATAAGTTGTGCCGAAGGCCAAATCTGTACCCAACCCTGAAAATAACTCTTTCTAGAACTTGGAAGTGAAATTGGCATCTTTCTTCAAAACAATATTCTTTTAAACACTATGAAATCTCACTATATCTCTGATGAAGACTTGTGCTACCTTACTAGATGAATTAGTAGATTCCACTGGAATGAAGTGTGCTACTTTTGTCAACCTTTCCACCATAAACATGATGGAATCATGTCGTTTAGATATACTTGGAAAACCTATAATAAAATACATGGATGTAGCACCCTCCTCCTACGTCTACCCATGTAACTAGCCAACAGTGGTCAACATGAGACGACAGGATACTATGATTAAATTTGACCTCCTATGTGACTTCTATGTTACTATTGTGACTCATGTCACTGTCTAGAAGCATTAAACTTATTTTGTGGTGCCACATTCACTTTTCATCTACATGCTGAGGCATTTTCCTCTTAGGTTCCCATTTACCTTTACCTTTATGTTTTCCCTTCCATCCTTGCTGAGATTCATTCTTACTCTTTAATTGTTCCTATAAATGCTTCAATTTCCCAATAAATTCCTCAAGTGACCGAGACACATCATACTGAATCCGATCTCTAAATGCTAATGGAAAACCATTGGAAAACCATTGAACCTTATCCTTCTCATCAGTAAGATACGGTACATACCTCAATAGCTCTAGAAAATTGGTTGTGTACTCTTCATCTATCATTGATCCAATATTTAGGTCATATAATCCTTTAGCCTTATTGTCATAGTACCTCTCTAACAAGTACTTCTTCCTAAAAATCCTTTTGAACTCCCACCAACTCAGGTCATCCGTCTTGATGTCTCTTACTTGCTTGACATCTTCTGACTAGATATCCACTTTACTGTTCAAGCTGAATATAGTTATTATGGCCTTCATGTTATCTGTGTACTCATGCAACTCAAATAATTTTTTCATCCCAAGTATCCAAGCCTCTTCATCTTCCATCTCTTTCACATCTCCGTTAAAAGTAGGTGGTTTTCTTTATTAAATTCATCTGGCAAGTCTCCCCTATTACTCCTCCTGTAAGGATGATAATGATGACGATCATGATGTCTAACAGTACTAGAACTAGAATAATACCTGTACTCATCGCCCCTCCTATCCGAAGTGTCCAACAACGTGCCATCTCTCATTTTATCAGATTTATTTAACCTGTGTCTATCAAGAGACCTACTACCATATGCCACATTAGTTTTTTCCTCCTGTCCATGGTTGATCCAAAGCAACTCTTGATGTTGCAAGTATGACAAACTCTTGTACCTATATGGTCCAATCATTATCTATCTTAAAACTCCTTATCTCTTACTTCAAGCTCCTCAATGTATCTGCCAAATCATAAGTGTGCCCTGCACCACACTACTCATATGATGCATAGGGAGATTCTATGTAGTCTACCACCTTGGTAGCCATTTGATAATTTTCCTGCAATGAATAATATGTCAGATAAACCAAATCACAATAAATCAACATACCTTAGTATAGCTCGTGGAGTATACCTTGTCTACAAGATCACCAAATCAACTTGATACACATATAACATAATCATAACTGCATATAAGCATACACAAATAAATGTATCAACACATAAACATCACTCTAGGTAGGGTCCGGTCATCAATGCAAGGCCATATCAATAACATGCTCAACATCCTTTACATATATTTTAAGCAATGAAATATGGAAAACATCTTGGACTTTCATTGTCGGAGGTATTGCAAGTCGATAGGCCACCGGTCCAATCCTCTTAAGGATCTCAAAAGGCCTACAATACTGAGCTGCTAGATTCTCAGATGGCCTAATCCTCAAGGAGATCTTCTTGGGATTGATGCACAAATACACATGTTCCCCACCCTGAAACTCCTTAAATGCCCTGTGTTGATCTGCATAACTCTTTTGTATGTCCTATTCTACCTTTAGATTCTTCTTTATAACTTGAATTTCATGTTGCAAGTCTACCAACACTTATGATCCCATCAACAATATATTCGCTAGATCATTCCAGATGATGGGAGTATTAAAACTCTGTCCATAAAGTGCCTCAAACAGACTCATCCCAATGATTCCTGATACCCATTGTTGTAAGAAAACTCAACCACTAAAAGATACTCTTCCCACTTTCGCTACTGATGCATCACATACATCGTCAATATATCCTCCAACATCATGTGGATCCTCTTTGTTTTTCCATCTCTATGCGGATGATAAGTTGTGCCGAAAGCCAAATCTATACCAACCCTAAAAGTAACTCTTTCTAGAACTTGGAAGTGAAATTGGCATCTTTCTTCAAAACAATATTATTTTAAACACTATGAAATCTCACTATATCTCTGATGAAGACTTGTGCTACCTCACTAGACAAATTAGTATATTGCACTGGAATGAAGTGTGCCACTTTTGTCAACCTTTCCACCACAAACATGATGGAATCATGTCACTTAGATATACTTGGAAAACCTATAATTAAGTACATGGATGTAGCACCCTCCTCCCACATCTACCCATGAAACTAGCCAACTGGGGTCAACATGAGACGAGAGGCTACTATGATTGGATTTGACCTCCTATGTGACTTCTATGTTACTATTGTGACTCATGCCACTGTCTAGCAGCATTAAACTTATTTTTTTGTCCCACATTCTCTTTTCATGTACATGTTGATGCCTTTTCCTCTTAGGTTCCCACTTACCTTTACCTTTGTCTTTTCCCTTCCATCCTCGCTGAGATTCATTCTTACGCTTTAATTGTTCCTATAAATGCTTCAATTTCCCAATAAATTCCTCAAGTGACCGAGACTCATCATACTGAATCCGATCTCTAAATGCTAATGGAAAACCATTGGAAAATCATTGAACCTTATCCTTCTCATCAGTAAGATACGGTACATACCTCAATAGCTCGAGAAACTTGGTAGTGTACTCTTCCTCTATCATTGATCCAATCTTTAGGTCATACAATCCTTTAGCCTTATTGTCATAGTACCTCTCTAACAAGTACTTCTTCCTAAAAATCCTTTTAAATTCCTACCAACTCAGGTCATCTGTCTTGATGTCTCTTACTTGCTTAACATCTTCTGACTAGATATCCACTTTATTGTTCAAGCTGAATATAGTTATTATGGCCTTCATGTTATCTGTGTACTCATGCAACTCAAATAATTTTTTCATCCCAAGTATCCAAGCCTCTTCATCTTCCAGCTTTTTCACATATCTATTAAAAGTAGGTGGTTTTATCTCTTAAATTCATCTGGCAATTATCCCCTATCACTCCTCCTGTAAGGATGACAACGATGACGATAATGATGTCTAACAGTACTAGAACTAGAATAATACCTCTACTCATCGCCCCTCCTATCCGTAGTGTCCAACAACCTACCATCTCTCATTTTATCAAATTTATCTGACCTGTGTCTACCAGGAGACCTACTACCATATGCCCCATTAGTTTTTTCCTCATGTCCATGGATGATCCAAAGCGGTGCTTGATGTTGCAAGTATGACAAACTCTTGTACCTATATGGTCCAATCACTATCTATCTTACAACTCCTTATCTCTTACTTCAAGTTCCTCAATGTATCTGCCAAATCATAAGTGTGCCCTACACCACACTACTCATCTGATGCATAGGGAGAATCTATGTAGTCTACCACCTTGGTAGCCATTTGATATTTTTCCTGCAATGAATAATCTGTCAAATAAACCAAATCACAATAAATCAACATACCTTAGTATAGCTCGGGGAGTATACCTTGTCTACAAGATCATCAAATCAACGTGATGCATGTATAACATAATCATAACTGAACATAGGCATACACAAATAAATGTATCAACACGTAAACATCACTCTAGTTAGGGTCCAGTCTTCAATGCAAGGCCTTATTAAAAATGCATGTTGTGACCTCACGCATGACAACAAACATTACTCCATTGTACACATTGCTAGATGAAACCAACAATATGTATAAGAAATGCCTAACTAACTACACATACACATAAATGCATGTATTCAAGCATTAACGATCAATTCTTGTAATCAACCTACATGATTGATACATGTAATCAAAATATTCAAGAATGTAACCTAACATACAAGGATGTAAGTATCTGACATAAAATCAACTAGTAAGCAACATGTAACAATATTTAACAAATCACATACTCATGACAAACGCATTTCACACAATGAACATCAAATTCTTGGTGGCAACATTACTACAACCATAATCAACCATCAATCAAATGTAACAAGCACATGGAATGCAAGTGTAAGGGACACACACATAATTGATATGCGTGCATGACCAACACACACTGCCCATCTAGTCTGAGGGGTGAACCATGCTCTGATACCACTTTGTAACACCCTCCTCTCACATCTACCCAAGTAACTAGCCAACCAGGGTAAACATGAGAGGAGAGGCTACTATGATTGAATTTGACCTCCTATTTGACCTTAAGGAAGTGATATCAATGGAAACATCACACAAAGTCATCCATGCTTGGAATATGGCACAAGGGTGATTGGCTGAAGGGAGACTTGGCTTAGCTAATCTATAGCTGGGCGGAATGTGGTAGTCCCATCTTTAGCTAGTTTTTGCAATAATTAATGAGAAATTGTTTCACTTGGTTTTCATGTGTAAATGTACTGGTTTATATGTCAATTTTATGGCTGATATATTTATGGTATTTTTGTTGTTACTATGTTGGTTATCTATGTTTTTTTTCAACAACTATGTATGGCTCTTAGTATGTTTTTACTTGTAAATGAATGGACAATGTATCTATGACCTAATAGATGATAATGTAAAAAATGACATGAAGGAACAATGGTTTTGAGTGATTATGAGATAAGTATGAGATACTTATGCTTAATTCTGTTGTTTACACCTATAGATTACATGTTGGTGATATGTTTGACGAAATGCTTATCGTGGCTAGTAGGGGTCTAGTGAAGGACTTGTTGAAGTATTTGCTTTATCATCATTGTTTCCCTGTTATTTTACTACTCTTAAGATATCATTTCATTCTGGGCAGTGACCTAGGCTCTAGGCTGGAAAAAGAGGCTCAAATCCCAGGGATGCTGACATAAAATTGGACAAATGATTCCTTGGATGTTGGTTTGTAGGCCTGTGAGAGCGTCAAGAGGGAAAGTGATAAAAAAAATCAGTGGGACCGAGGGGTAGACTACCTGAAGTGTTGGTATGGTTCACAGGGGTCCTATAGCTAAAGTGGAAGGTCTATATGTTATGTTTTCGTTGATTCCATTTCCTTAAGGTCATATAGGAGGTTGAATCCAATCATAGTAGCCTCTCGTTGCATGTTTAGCTTTGTTGTTCGAGTACTTGGGTAGATGTGGGAGGATGATGTTACATCATATCTCTCACTTGACAAACATTAATTTAGGCTCGTGGAAAAAAAAATTGCTCAAAAGGAAGGGATCAATTATGAGGACACTTTTTCCCCCACAACAAAATGGACTTCCATCCATACTATATTTTCCTTGGAAGATCAAAATGGTTGGAAAGTCCATCAAATGGATGTAAAAACAGATTTCTTGAATGAAGATATGAAATATAATAATTTTATGTCTCAACCAAAAGGATTTGTTGTGAAGGGTCAAGATCACAAAGTATGCAAGCTTGTCAAATCCTTGTTTGACCTTAAACAAGCATCGCGAGCCTCTTATGCGAAATTTACTGAGCATCTTATGAAATTCAATTTCACACACTATGAGCTTGATGATGCAAGTTTGTTTGCAAATAAAGTTGGAAAAATAATGCTATATCTCGTGGTGTATGTAGATGAACTTTTGATAACAGGTAAAAATGAAAATTTCATTGCATCGATGAAGAAGGATTTGAGGAAAGGTTTTGCAATGATAAATTTGAGATATGTTCACTACTGTCCTTGTATTGAAGTAACCTAACATCTGAAGTTTATATTCCTCTTTCAAAAGAAGTACATTGGAGACTTGAAAAAATTTGGCATGGTTGAGTGCAATCCTTTGACTACGCCAACGAAACATAATTTAAAGCTCACGTCCATCGAAGTTAAAGAATTATAGGATGCAACAAAGTACAGATAACTCATAGGAGGTCTCAACTACCTGAATACTACTAAACTGTACATTTCATTTGTTGTTGGAATCCTATATAAGTTGATTTAAAAGCCTTGTGAGGGTCATTGGTCTACTGCACAAAGACTTCTAAAGTACTTAAAGGGAACTCAAGGCTTTGGATTCATGTATATACAAGTGGATGCCTTCATCTTGATTAGATACTCTCATTTAGATTTTGATGGAGATAAAGAAACTGGTGTATCTACTTTAGATTATGCTATGAATTTTGGATTAGGAGTTGTCTCCTGGAGGTCACAAAAATAATCAGTTCCACCAGGTTCCACAATTGAGGCAGAATATGTGCCAACACCTGTAGCAACAAAGGAAATTGTATGGCTTTTGAAAATTATGGAAGATTTGCAGGAGAAACAAGTGCATTCAACTCCTCTTTTGATTGACAACACTTCTGCAATAAAGTTGGCCAAGAACCCAAAGTTCCATGATCAAACCAAGCACTCCAATACAAAGTATCAGTTGATTCAACATCAAGTTGAGACCAAGACTGTCTACCTATGAAATTGTTTCACAACTAGGTAAATTGCAGACATCTTCACCAAAGCAGTTGGAAGTAGAAAGTTTGAAAGATTCAGAATGATGCTTGGACTCACCAATATCCCTTAAGATTAAGGCGTGGAATGTTGACACCTAATCCCAAGGGATTAAAAAATTCATGTAAATATTGTAAACAAAAAAATAAAGAGGCATTAGAAGATGAATCCCAATGGTCTCCCTCTCCTTGTATATATCCATGTTTTCTCTTAATGCAAAAGAAATTCATTCAGAGTTACAAACACAAACATGGACTCACATTATGAGGGAGGTGTTGTCACCTAATGTTATATTTAAAAATAATAAAATAATACTTACATTAACAAATTTGAAAATAGTAATAACTAAACAAATCAATGTTCCCAAAAATAAAATGCTTCAAATTTCACCTTAATTTTACATCAACATTATTTGGAGAAATAAATTAATTAAAAGAAAAAAATAATTTGACTTCTTAGTATGAGGGAATATGTACTTCTTCACTACTTAATTGACTTAATATGGAGTTAATAGATGGCATGTAAAAATATTATTATTGAGATTATATGATGTATAATTAATTTTAGATTCCAGTTGACATTCAATTTGTAAAAGAAAAATATATTAATAACAAAAAATTAGTGTCAACCATACATAAAAATTCCATATTAAGTAACACAATTTTCTATCAATTTTACAAAGATAAAAGTAAACTAATTTAAATAATTTTTCTTTTCTTATATTTTCACTTTCCATTGTCATTTATTCCATTCTCAATATGTAATATTTAAAAAATATCAATAATAGAAAAAATTAATGTGAGGTATAAATAAAATATCTCAATATGCATGTTCAATAAATTTTTTTAGCACCATATATTTATGGAGAGAGAAAGAATGAGAAATTTCATATTCTATTAATAGGTCTTTCTAATGTAAGATAAGAGGGAGATTCCTTCAATATTTAATAAGAAAACTAATTCAATGTGTTTGTATATATATATATAGAAAGAAAGAGATTGATTATATCCTATAAATATATGTTTTTTAACTCTTACCAAATATGAGGGAACATGTATTAGTATTTTAATATGAAAATATGAATCATAAATTTTTAAACTAGCATAAATCCATTTTAATATTTTAACAATGGATTTACCAAGAATCTAGAGGAATAAAATTTCTTGAAGTGCAATTTTTTTCTCAAGTTTTACACTCAAAAGAAGTTTGTATTTTCATAAATTTGATCTCTATTAGTGCTTGGTAGATGAGAAATTAAGATAAATATATGTTAGTTTATAGTAATTTATTCATTTATTTTAATTAAGATTATTTTTTTACTTTTAAATAAAATATTAATTACTTAACACTTTTATAATAATACGATATTTTTCTGTTAACTATATAAGTGACTAAGAGGAAAGATGGTTGTACTCTCCATTTAAATTTAATTTCTACAAATCACATGAGATCCAAACTCAAAAGTATTTCTATAAAGTTTTATCAAGAAGGAAAAATAAAAATAAAAACTCTATTTCTCTATTTGAAAAAAGAAGGAACCATGATCAAGGGGATTTTCCTCGAGCATAACTTTAGGGAAGCCTAACCTAGGAGTAGTCCACATGTTGAATGTATAAACCATTTGTCCAACATTGTAACCCCACAATTAGTTATGACCCTTTTCAAATTAAGAATATTTAAGAATTTTCGTATACATATATTAATTAAATTGAATATATGTTAGATTTAATTTACAAATAATTTGTTCAATATTTATTTAAAGGAATCATTTTTTATGGATTTATTAATAGAGCTTAACTCCAAAGACATTTAGGAAAATTTATTCCACTAAAGGCTAACAATATTTGTACAAAGGAAATCCAAGCGATAAAATCACTTCCTGATACCCAAAATATCAAGAAAATTGAACTCATAACCTCTTGAAAACAAAAAATGCTTTTACTGTAAAAACTCAAACTTCAAATTAAAAAAAATATTATTGGATTAAACTCTTTTATTATTAATCATAAAAATGAATTATGGAATATTTAAATTAAAATAATAATCTAAAAAAATATTATTCAATTAAACTCTTTTATTATTAATGATGAAAATGGATTATGGAATATTGAAATGAAAATAATAATCACGGCAACCCAAAATTTGGAGGGGATTAAAGATTATTAACTCTGGGTGGAGGTGATTCAAATTAAATAAATTATGATGTTTACCCATTAATCCTACTTACGAGGAATAGAGAGCGTTAAAACGGAGAAGGTTTGGGTGGTGTCTCTCCACAAGTGAAGCCTTTTATGCCAAATATAGCGTGTTATTGGGTATCGGTCTAAAAACTGGGCGACACTAATGGTGGACCAAGGCTGGTATGAAACCGAAGGAAGGATATATATATAAAGGAGGAATCCACGTTCTAAGCCAGAAATACACTCGTATTGTCAAAGTGATAACCGAATGCTTCTACTTCAGCTCGGGGATTCTCACGCCATAGCCAGCTTCTTCAGTGTAACAAGCGAAATGGAGCCGGGCGGGCGAGAAAAAGAAACACAAGCACAAGCACAAGCACAAGCACAAGCACGGGCAAGACGACCGGCAGGGCTTATGAATCTTGGCAATACATGCTATCTCAACAGTGTGCTTCAGTGTCTCACTTACACACCTCCCTTGGCAGAACATTGCCTCGGCGCCAATCCACATTCTGCTTCCTGCAATATATCGTCTAACAATGATTGCCCTTTCTGCTTGCTGGAGAAATGCATCGTGAGGTCTCTCTGCAACACTGCCCAATCATGCGACTCTCCTCGTGAAATCACAAACTCTCTGAATCTCTTTGCCAAACATTTTGTGAAAGGAAAGCAGGAAGACGCCCACGAATTTCTAACTTGTGTGATTGGAGCCTGCAACGACGTCTGCACTGGGCAGTGGAAGCAGCAGAGAGTACGTGAAAAAGATGGCGGAGATGAAGGGATTATTAAAAGCATCATAGATGCCAAAATTGCAAAAACTTAACGCCAGCCCAAATGCAAACGTCAATTTTCAAACCTCCCAACGTTCTGGTCATTCAACTCAACAGATTTGCTATGGATGATTATGGTTCTAGCTTTAAACAACGCTTGGGACTTCATAATTATTTGTCTGCAGGTGCTGAACAGGAGAAGTATAATATTAATACGGACTATTATATTCTATTCGCCACCATTATCCATTGGGAGATTCTTGAAGATTCTCGAAGCTGAATTAAATGAGTACGTAGAAGATGAATTCGAGGATTGGGAGATTCTCGAAGCTGAATTAAATGAGTACGTAGAAGATGAATTCCAGGATTGGGAGATTCTCGAAGTTGAATTGAATGAATTTGAGGATTGGGAGATTCTCGAAGCTGAATTAAATGAGTACGTAGAAGCTGAATTAAATGAGTACATAGAAGATGAATCCCAGGATTGGGAGATTCTCGAAGCTGAATTAAATGAGTACGTAGAAGATGAATTCGAGGATTGGGAGATTCTCGAAGGTGAATTAAATGAGTACGTAGAAGATGAATCTCAGGGTTGGGAGATTCTAGAAGCTGAATTAAATGAGTACGTAGAAGATGAATTCGAGGATTGGGAGACTCTCGAAGTTGAATTGAATGAAGAGAGAAAGGGCATTTACCCTTCAAATTGGCTCATTTTTAGGTTTTTATTATTCCCTTTATTTCACCCGTTAAGATTCCAGCTTGTGTTCCCTTGGTATAAAATTGCCCATGTGTGGAATATATTTTCCACTTGGTGTATCTGTCTCTATACTTTTGAAAGCAATGTTGGGTATTGAAGTAAAAAAGGAAGGTAATTGGATTTTCTCTGTGAAAGGTGTGTAGTGTTGAAAGAGAAATATTTTGCATTTTAGCATCTAATGTTGTTTTTGTGATGGGAGGAGTTATTTTTCCTTGATATTTTAACTTGTTTTCGGTTTTAAAGGAGCATCTTTTTTTTAATGGTGTTTTTGGAGATTTGAGAAAGTTGTTGTTTTCATAGTTATATTGTTCTTTAGATTGACATTGTATAGGGGAAGTAGAAGACTTAGGCTTTTTGTTTGCAAGAGAGCTTGATGTTAGTGTCAAGTAGCTTTGTGGTTGAATTTGTTCCTTCTCTTCTTGTGAATGTTCTAAGGTATGGCCTTTTTAATTGAAAATTAGAAAATTAGTGAATAAATTCATGCAACAATTGATATAAAATTAGTTGTATTCTTGATAACTGAGGGAAAAACTTGAGGAAATGTTTGCACCTAGAGAGATTTGATCCCTATGGTCCCTTAATAGATCTGGAGTCAAGATGGATCTAGGCTAGTTCTAGTTGTGCGGAGTCACACAAAATTTGCTCAATATCTAAGTTCAAGTTTTGTAAATAACCCTTATTATGATTTTGTAAACAAAGCTTGTTATGATTTTTTACATCTTCATTTATTACAAACATATGTATTTCCTTATCAAAAGGCTCTTTTGTGGAAGAATCTAAGGATCTATTTGTACAAGTCATGAGTAACTTCCAATCTTCCAAAGTTGGATTTGCATCTCTAACATTCATCAACAAATTACAAAAACATTTTTTGCTCATTGCTTTGTCCATCTTGCTGAAACTCAGTGTCAAGGGTCACAACTTTTGTGAATGAATTCCATAATTATTTTATGAGACCTTCAAATGCATATATAGGTTTATCAATAATAGGTGGTAATTGTCCCAAATCATCAACCAATATAACTAACCTCCCACCAAAAAAAGTGTTAGCATTTTCTGTGAAAGCTTGCTGAAGTCTAGAGTCAATGATTTTTAGCAAATTTCTTCCAATGAAACTCATTTCATTTATTAGGATATATTTAAATTCATCTTACAAGGTCATTAAACCTGGTCCCCAAAGACATGTTACATCTTTTATTGGGATTTGAAGTGCAAAATGAGTTGTTGTTCAAGATATGTTAAAAGTTTCAACCCTTGTAGTAGCTAAAATAAGAAGTGGGCTCTTCTCCAGAAGAGCCTCAATCTCAAGAGCCTTTTTAATAGCTCCAATCAAATAAACTTTCATGTACCTGCATTTCCTTGTATATCATAAGTAGCATTTCCTTGTATTATCATAAGTAAAGTATCAACCCCTCATCTATAATGGTTAAGGATAATATCAAATAATATTCATTGTTTAACTTCTTGGTATTATCATAAGTAAAGGATTAACCCCTGATCTATAATGGTCAAGGATAATATCAAATGCTATTCTTTGTTTAACTCCCAAACTTCGAATGTTGGTAAGTATGAATTCATATTAGACTTTTTCTTTTGAGATATGAAATGACTAGCACAATTAGAAGTTTCCTCAGCCACAAAATTTTTGCTCCAGTTATGCATAACATCATGATCCTTATGTCCAACATCTCAATCTCATTATAATTTATAAATTTATTCTTATATAATCCACATTATAATTTATAAATTTATTCTTATATAATCCACAAATGATCTCCTACTCATTTTTCCTAGAGTTTGTAGGTGGATCTGGAACTTCTATTTCATCAAATTCAACTGTTTGAATTGGAGGTAATGGATTACAATCAACATGCCATGGATTGTATCGAAAGTTTTCCTAGTTATGAACTATTTCCTCACCTTTGTGACCTATATCTCTAAGGAGATCATGAAAGGTCTTTTATAATGTCAACTTCAACCAACAAAATTCTACAAACTTGTCATCTTCATGATTAGGAATTGAATTATAATGAGGAAAAACTTGTATAATAGCCACATTCTTTCATTCTCTCCATTTATCCCCAGGTTGACATTTGTTGTATGACTAGGATTTTGCCACATCTATCAATGGAAGGTGTTCAACATGGGTAGGTCACTTGGTATATGCATCAATAAGAGAATTATCATGGTCATTGTTATATGTATCAACATACACTTGTTTGAAAAGCTTCAAATCAACATTTAGAGGAAGCTCTAAAAGAAAATGGCATGTCTCTTGTGCATCTATATCTCCTTCAACAATGGATTCACATAACACACTCTTATATGCATGCACATGTTGTTGGTTCAATTGGATTTTGAATAAAGGAAACACACATCAACATATCATGAAATGTTTCTGATCCTTTTTCAGAGTATTTTTTTATGTAATTAATGACCACAAGCTTTGAAAGATCAAGTTTACAATCTATATTAGCCCTCCATATCATTAACGTTTCAAGATTATGTGTATTCAATCTATCATCATTTCTTCTTGGTTCATACTTTTTTTCTCAATTCTCATCAAGATAAAGTTTTGAATGATCACATAAATCCCATGGTGCCTTATATTGACAAACCAATCTTCCCACCTTCTTGTGTAGGAAAGATTTCTCATTGCAAGTAATGTGACCCTCAACACAATTCAAAAGTTCTTCATAATCAATCATAGAATCGGATTGAAATATTTGTTGCATGTCCTCTAAGCAAGGGTGGTCATCAACATTGAGCCTAACCTGTATATTTCTTTGATGTGGATCAAGTGGATTCATTGCATGTACACATCTATCAATATGTTCTTTAGCAAGCCTAACCTGTGGAGGATCATCCCAATTCAAAGTGTCCATGTTAAGAGTATTTTTTAACCTTATAAATTCATGCAGGTGGGGAGATCCACTATGTTTCCATTCATAGTGACACCAAAAATATGCAGTTTGATGAAATCTCTCAAAAAATTCATCTCCGAACATTGTAGTAATTAAATGCATATATTGTGCTATAATATGAGGATTATCAATTAAATTTTGACGTCTATGTTTCATTGCTTCCCCTGGATCTACAAGAATTTTACCAGACATTAATTTATGGAAATATGGCCATTGCATATCTGTTACACTTAATGTGAATAATATTGTTGGACATCTAATCTTTTGAATCATGTTAGAGAGATCAACATGACATTTGCTCCAATATTCACGTGTACCTCTTAGTATAGTTCCAAAATCGCATTACCATTTCTACAAGTCATGATTCTGGAATATTTTTTAGATGCTCTCGTAACTTGAGCATGATGTCTCATAATGATATTAAGTAAGAAGTATTTAAAGCGTTATGGTCATATTCCTCTACATTAGGGTTATTTGCCCAAGATCAAATAAGTTCAATCTCTCATGGTAGATTTGGAGGCTTTGCCACAACAAAATATGCATTTAGGCCTTCTAATACATCATCAATCTTGGATTTTCCCTCCAACACTGCAAATTCAGTGACATTGTCTATCTATGGTAAAGTAACATAATTAATCATATTTGATACATTTGTTGAAATTTGAAGTAACTCATCAAGCCCATTATAATCAACATGAACATTGCAATAATATGGATCATTTTCAATCATATAGTAATGCATCCAATACTCTTTGTTTTCTAACTATAAAAACATAACTTCATATCCGTGCCCTCAGTTATCAATGAAATGTTTCTGATCCTTTTTCAACTTTGCAGCATATTTTGTTATGTAATTAATGACCAAATGCGTTGAAATATCAGGTTGCCAAACTATATCTGCCCTCCACATCATTAATGTTTCATAATTATGTGTATTCAATCTATCATCATTTCTTCTTGGCTCATACTTTTTTTCTGCTTTATCATCAACATAAAATTTTGAATGATTGCATAAATCCCATGGTGACTTATATAGACAAACCAATCTTCCCACCTTCTTGTGTAGGAAAGATTTCTCATTGCAAGTGATGTGATGCTCAACATAATTCAGAAGTTCTTCATAATTGATCATAGGAGCAGATTGAAATATTTGTTGTGTGTCCTTTAAGCAAGGGTGGTCATCAACATTGAACCTAACCTGAATATTTCTTTGATATCGATCACATGGATTCATTGCATGTACACATCTATCAGAATATTCTTTAGCAAGCCTAACCTATGGAGGATCATCCCAATTCAAAGTGTCCATGTTAGGGGTATTTTTTAACCATAGAAATCCATGCACCTGTGGAGATCCACTATGTTAGCATTCATAGCGACACCAAAAATCTGTAGCTTGATGAAAATGCGCAAAAATTTCATCTCGTAACATTGTATCCCATAAATGCAAATATTGTTCTAGAATATGAGGATTATCAATGAAATTTTTATGTCTCCATTTCCTTACTTCCCCTGGATCTACAAGACTTTTACTAAGAATTAATTTATGAAAATATGGCCATTGCATATCTGTTGTAAATATGGTCATTGCATATTTGCTCCAATATTCGTGTGTACCTCTTAGTATAGTTCCAAATCTCATTAACCTTTCTGAAATTCATGATTTTGGAAGAGCTTTTAGATACTCTCATAACTACATTGTTTTTGATAGATCTGTCATATTCTTCTTTACAAAAACTATAGCAAAATCTTGAGCAAGATGACTCATAATGATATTAAGTAAGAAGTATGAAAGATCAGGTTGCTAATCTATATTGGCCCTCCACATTATTAATGTTTGATAATTATGTGTATTCAATCTATCATCATTTCTTCTTGGTTCATACTTTTCTTCTTCGTTATCATCAACATAAAATTTTGAATGATCGCATAAATCCCATGGTGACTTATATAGACAAACCAATCTTCCAACCTTCTTGTGTAGGAAATATTTCTCATTGCAAGTGATGTGATGCTCAACATAATTCAGAAGTTCTTCATAATTGATCATAGGATCAAATTGAAATATTTGTTGTGTTTCCTTTAAGCAAGGGTGGTCATCAACATTGAACCTAACCTGAATATTTCTTTGATGTCGATCACATGGATTCATTGCATGTACACATCTATCAGAATATTCTATAGCAAGCCTAACCTATGGAGGATCATACCAATTCAAAGTGTCCATGTTAGGAGTATTTTTTAACCATAGAAATCCATGCACATGTGGAGATCCACGATGTTAGCATGATCCACGATGTTAGCATTCATAGCGACACCAAAAATCTGTAGCTTGATGAAAATGCTCAAAAATTACATCTTGGAACACTGTATCCCATAAATGAAAATATTGTTCTACAAAAAAGAATGGCGGAAAGAGAAAAATAAAGGGTACAAATATAAATCGCCACTGCATAGACATATTAAAATTGGGGGATGTTGACATACTTGTTTATGACTTCAATTTAAAAAAGAGAGGGACTCTTCACTTCAAGACGATAGATATTCTGAAAAGGTTTTTACCAAAAGGAATAGTGTTGAGAAGGGAGTCTGCTGAAACGAGTCGTAGATCTAGAAGAATTTTGAAACCTGAAATGGTGGGCATGCATGTGGACTCAGATGCAGCACTAGTTGATGAAAGAGAAGAATATCTAACATCTTCATCAACATCCAGTCACTCATCTAAAGATGTGAATTCTGATGGTGTGCAAGAAAACATGAGTGATTTTGAATAATTGTTTAAGACAATTTATATAACTGATGTTTGCATCGTATCTTGAAATAAAATTTTTCATTTCCATATGGTGTTAAATGAGAAGTTATGAGTCATTTTTATGTTGTTGGATTATATGTATTAATTATGATATTTTTTATTGTTTAGAATATCTACAATGCAACATTAAATTAGAGATATAATGTATGTTTCATTCAATATACAAATAATGACATTTTAATTCATTTAGTCATGTAATTTGTTCATAATGTCATGTTTTTTTAATTTAATGTTTGAAAAAATTCCAATTTATTTTGTATCTAGCATGTTATGGTTGAAAACATGTTGAATTTATACTTAGGAAAGAAAAATGTTATTCTACCAAAAACATTGGTGTGTTTTTTTCCTCATAAACAACTTTTTTTGGAACATAAGAATTCAGTTTTACTAGCATTATTTTGAAATGTTGAAAATTGACCCTAAAAAGAATCATTGTTCGAGTATCACTACTTTTTCGTTTTCAAGGTGTTTTTTGCACAAACATTTCATTTTGACTACCATTTTTAAAACATGTTCAAAATTGACCCTAAAAAAAAACCATCGTTCCAGTATACACACTTTTCATTTTTAGCACAGTTTTTGATGTTTTTTTCGGGGTTTTTTGGCCAAAGTTATCGTTTTGAGTTTATAGTTTCTGTTTCAATGTTTACATAGCTAGAGTAAACTAAAAGGTATGCAATAGACATAGAGGACCATTGCCTTAGAAGTCGAGGGACCAACTACTGAGAAATTGGTTGAGGAGGTTCGATAGGATGCCATGCAGTGCACAACAAAGCTTCAAGCATTGAAGATAGAGTTCAACAACCTTAAAGCACGCACCGAGGACATATCGACAGAGTGACTCAGGAAAAGTCACTTCTTTATGTTGGGGGACTGTTGGGATGGGGTCCCCCAGGTCTAAGTTTTGTCTCAATTTTTATGTAATATTGTAAAGTCTCTGCATTTTGAGAAGAGGAGCATGCAAAATGTTAAGAGTCAAAGGGGCTTTTAGGAAGGCCAAAGCCCCTTAATTTGTGCTCAGTTATGATTTGATTCTTTGTAATATTATTTTAATTGCATCGCAAAGATCCAAATCTACTTTTGTATGATAACTATTGTATGCTAGATTAACTAGGTAAAGCTCATAGATCTATTTAAGTAGAAATCACTTTAAGTATGAGATTTTGAAGATAACAGTTTATGAATGTCAGATCAAGCCCTAGATTAAAGGAATGCCTCGCTACTACATCACATAGACTTCTGGATGTAGAAACCTGGTTCTAGCATCCCCCAATACTGCCTCGAGTGAGACTGCAGTCTGTGCTAAGTGGTTTGTTACCGAAAGGGCCGATAGTGTAGGGTTTTGTTGGTTAGCATAGCTAACTCTGAACCTGGCTTTCAGCCCCCTCAAACCAAAAACATGTGTGATTTCCTTGCTATATTCGGAATGTATGGTTATGCATGTGTGTTCTTGGTTCTCTTGTTATTTTGGGCATGGGTTTTTCCAGGTGTGAGAGTGTTCTCCAACCTTGCTTTGCCATTTCTAGATAGCCATGGTGTGATGGGGTTCTCGTGTTTAAGTAGAGCTGGATTACTGAATGGATTTGAAGATGAGTGAAGTGGATCTCTGAATTAAAAAACGCATGTCCTAGTGATCCTTGAACTGGACTGTGGATTGCGGTAAATCCACTCACCTAGTGACCCATAAACCGGACTATGGGTTGCGGTAAAGTTGGGTATTGTGTGCCTCGGTGGGCCTAGGAATCCTCGACTAGTGAATCATGAGATATATGGTAAATACTATAGGTGGTTACTCTTGATCAGGACTAGGAATCCTTGCTGGTGAATGGTGGGATATACGGTAAAGCCTGAAGGGTGCTGTATCGATTATGGCCTAGTGATCCCTAGATCAAAATGTAGATTTCGGTAAAGCCTAGAGACTAGCAGATAGGAAAATTCCTCACTGGGTAGGTGGAGAAATCCGGTGGCATCCACGATTGTTTATGGCCTAGTGATCTGGTGAGGATTGTGGTAAAACCTAATTCTATTGATGATGGTGAGGTAGTTCCACTTGATGTATCTGTATCCATATCTTTTGAAACTAATGTAGGATATTGAAGTAAAAAAGGGAAGCTAGTTGGATTTTGTTTAGATATACCATGAAAGGTGGGTAGTGATGAATGACAAATATTTTTCATTTTAGCATCAAGGTTGTTTTTTATATGGGGAGGAGTTATTATTATTTTATATTTTGATGTGTCTTCCTTTTTAAAGGATTATCTTCTTCTTTTGAGGGTGCCTTTGGAGATTTGAGAAAGTTGTTGTTTTCATTGTTATATTGTTCTTTAGATTGACACCGTATAGTAGAAGTAGAAGATTTAGGAATTTTGTTAGCAAGAGAGCTTAATGTTAGTGTCAAGTAGCTGTGTGGTTGACTTTATTCCTTTCCTTCTTGTGAATGTTCTAAAGTCTGATAGTTTTTATTGAAAATTAGTGAGTAAATTCACACAAAAATTGATAGAAAACTAATTGTACTCTTGATAAATCCTTGACAATGTCACAAAAAATGATTGTCTTTTCAATTACTTCTAATTATCTTAGCAAGTAATCAGATTAGATAATTATGTTGTTTTTAATCCATATCGATCTTTTCATGGTGGAAAAAGTGCAGGAATTAGCTCACGAGATTGCCTTTATCGATGGGACTTCGTTTGGCAAATTCGGATATGAAACCTTTAGAGAACATTTTGAGGCATTAATTGACATTTTTTTTGGGTTTTATGGGTAGACATGTTAGTAGATATTTAAGTAATATCACATTAAATAACACTTGTACATGGAATCTCACTTCCACATAGCTTAGGGTATATTAGAAGCCATGTAGGTATCTTGAAACCAATGTTAGATTAATCGCATGAATTCTTGATTGTTATTGTGGCATTGATAATAACATTTAGAAAAATAATCTTATGTTCCATGGTAATTGGGT
>APFE030154433.1:189036-224530 GCA_000404065.3 Pinus taeda | reverse complement strand
ACAAGAGTCACGGGCTACCCTTAAGAAGTCTAGTACACCTTATCAACAACTAGCTCCTTAGCATACGACTGTTGCTCTTGCAGCTGAGCCCTCTAAACCCACTCCCTCATGACCTCCTCCATTCATGGATGCCTCTCCTATGGATGCCTCTCCTATGTTTCCTCTAGGAATTGTTCCTCCAAGTCTTAACCATCCAGGAGCTATTCCACATAGACATTATCCTACTGCCAGATACCGTTCTTATTACGCCCTTTGGGAATTTTTTATGTACCTATCATGGCTTCATTGGTCCTTCCTAACATGAATCTTGAGATCCTAGTATGGTACATATACCCCCCTGTAAACACTTTATCTGGTTAGCCAAGACCATATCTCGCTTTGACCCCAGTTCAATCGGTCCCCATGACCCTTTCCATTGCTTCAGTTCCATCACAACCTCAATAGGAACTAGCTCCTATTGCAAAATCATTTGGCTAGGGGGGGAAAGCTAAAAGGAAAGATTCGAAGAACAGGGCTCCCCAATATCCTCCAACCACTAAGGCCCCAAATCTGACACCCTTGTGCGCTTTGTGTGAAATTGTTGGGTAGGCCACCAACAATTTCCCTAAGCTTGCTGAACTTAAACCATTGGTTCATGAAGTGTTCCCTGGGTCAAATATTCCGGAAGTCCAAGTTAACATATCGGTCCCACCTAAGAAACTCAAAATTCTTCGCACAAACCATCCTTATGCCCTTTGTGATCTTGATGGTCACTATTCCCATTGTTTCCCTCATCTCGATGAATTTCGCAATTGCCTTGGGGCAATTCGTGAATATGAGGCCACTCGTGGTAGAGCCCATACTCCTCTGCTTATGGACTTTGATATCACTAGTCAACCAGAACAAGGAAACTCTAGCCCTCCTGTTGTGATCCCTCCCCATGATGCCGAGATGACGGACACCACATGCCTTGTTCTTTACATGTTGTCATCCTTGAGTTCCTCACTGGCAAACCTTCCCAAGGTTGATCTGTGCATTTCTATGGAACCTTTTTCAATAGAATTTGAGGTCTCAACATCAGTAGACTCTCCGTCTACTAGTATATTGTCTGCCATTCAAGACGATGCATATGTGAACCTTATTCCTTAGGTTGATGCATGAGGCAATGTTGTCGCATCATGTAATCAATGTTCCTCCCACACACCCATCTCCCAGCAGGATGAGGACACAATGGAAGATATGTCTACCCCAAATTATCCCTACACTTGAGTAAGGGGGCATTCCTCAAGAGGATTTCGAAGTCCGTCTCCTTCCTAACCCTCCCAATGCACTCTTCCTCCAGAAATTTTTCTCACAGCACATCCCTTTTCTTTGTGTTTATTTATTTCTGCCATAAATTTAGATAGATTGCATCATCTTACTAGTTTTCTTTTGCACCTTTCATATGGATCCATCATCGACACCATATATTGGTCATGCCGATAGTGCAAGTCACTTCTCCCGGAATCTAGCCTCAGTAGCCTCAGCCATTTTTACCCCCTTGCATATGTTAGTCTTTTCAAATGGCATGTGTATTGAATCTTCCACCAATAATCAGGCCAAATATGATGCAGTGATAGGTTTGTTAGTCGATGTCCTTGCTCATCGCATCCTTCATTTCATGTTCGTTTAGATTCCTTGATACTTGTCATGCAATTGAATGGTGTGTATCATGTGCATAACCAAGCCCTATTTAGAAAATATCTATGAGTGAAGCTATTGGTATGTGAATTTGAAACCCTTACTTTTAGTCATGTGTCTAGAGCCCAAAATCACTATGTAGATACCATTGCAAACAACATTCTATATTGGCATTTATCACATGTATACCATAGAAGACCACCATAAACAAAACAAATGGAAAACCATCATCGTCATATAAAATGCATAATCATATTATGTATCATATAAGTGTTTGGAGCCCTTAGCTCTAAATACATTCGACACACCCATAACATTCTGGGAGGCACATAGGCCCCTACATCTCCTTTCGAGGATCTTGTGCCAAGTTGCGCTAAGATGCTTGAATTGCTTTTTTGAGCACTTGGAACACAATGGCACTCCACAAAATCCTCCTGCTAGGGGACATCATTCCGACCTTTTCATACCAAATCAAAATCCCATTCTTGGAGGCATGATGGTTTTCCCCTGGCCATCTTCTCAATTAAGTCTCGGCCTAGATCCCATTGGATCTAGGTATGGTTGATTATACTCCCATTCCTTGAATAGTTTGTCCTATTAGCCTCTCTGTTGAGCCATATGTACATCACATATCGTAGATGTTTGATACCATATTTTAAAATATTCTACTCTATGTCTACAGACTCCCCATGTTTGACTTAGAGGGTGAGGATGATTCTAGACCTCCTCTAGTAGTTCATTCTTGTTTTCCTCTTCCCTTAATTCTTCACCAGGAACCATTGTTCTAAGAAGCATTAAGGCCATCTTTAGAAAAGTAAGGCCACTTTCCTGAAAGTTGCAGATCCTGATTCCAATGGTTGGTTTTTCCACTACGATCCCCACAACATTTAAGGCCTTCTCCTCCTCCCAAATTGGAGTGAAAACACCCCTTTATAGGAAAACCCATAGTTTTTATGTCACACATTGCGACCAGACCGTAACTCCATTCGATGAACCTTTAGAACCATTGGAAATCTCTCATCGAGCTCTAAAATGGTTCTTCCTCAGTTTTTGATGATTTGACACTTCACCCAAAAACCATTTTTCTAAGAAGGGTCACTTCGTCGTGTCTCAAAATTGAATTTCACCATAAAGAGACACTTGTACTTTGAGGTTCACCTCTTCTTGATACCTTTCGTACCATATGTCAATTTTTGTCATGAGTGACCATCATTTACTCATGTTCCCACGGTCCCCATCGGGCCTAGTCTTTGTGGGAGCGTCATCGAGTCACCCTTGTTTAGAGCATCCACGATGAGTCACCCTTACATTCTTGGAGTCTATTTCATGTCCCATCATATCATGTAACATTTTTCCATCAATATTTGAAAATCGTTCATCTTATGTTGCCCATGTTGGTCTCCAGTCATACTGTCCCCATCCCCTCCAGAGTTGGGTCAGTTTCTCCTAGGTCAACCACGCACTTTATGCTCTGACAAGGTTAGTATTTCGTTTGTCCTTCAGCCCCCTTTTCCCCACTACCCCTGCTGTCATTCCATCAGTCACATTACTATTTTCCCTCGTTCTTTAGCTGAGGATCCTCATTCCCTCATCTATTGCAGGCCCTATTCTGTCGACATCAGCTCATCTATTCCAAAGGAATGGCCTAGAGGGCAGCGTATCTCAGTTCCATCTTCCATTCTTGTTTGGTGCCTTGGATCAAGGAGATGGTCTCATTATTTCCCTTTGACTTGGTCGTTTCATGTTCGTGATCCATACACTTGATGGTCCAGTGATGCATCAGATTGTCCTAGTGATTCCCAGGTGTGTGTGAGATGTTTTCAGACCTCATGAGGGGGTGGCCCCTTAAGTAGCCCCCAACATGCTTGGATGCATACCTACTATTCTATAGCCTCATATGAAGTTCAACAGAATTGATGGCTTTGTTCCTACCGATTGCAACGTTCATAACATGCATGTCTCCTCCAGATAATCCATTCAGTTTTTTAGAACCCTTCCTTGTTCGGCATGGCTTCTCTGACTTTTCTACCTTGCCTCCCACCCATTTTTTGAGGGAAGGGGATTTATATCTCATGTACTAAGATATTATTGTATTCAATACTCGCTCATGTTTTTACCAGGTGCATTATGTTTATGGGACACATTGTATTATTTTTTGGCTCTTTTATGCCAGCATGTACTTTATTGCTCTGTTCCATATTTCTAGGCGAGCCATTATTTTTGTACTAAGTTATCTGGGTAGGTATGGGTATGCCTCCCCTGCCTCATTGAGGTCTAGTACCACTACATAAAAGGAGACTAGCAATAGTATCACCCCCTCTGTCACTATTCTCTCTCAGCTTCAACTTCATTGGTCTCTCTCTCTCTCTCCTTGACTCCTCGATGTTGTTTAAGTGATTGTGTCTTTACAACATAATTTTGTCATACGTTTTTCTCCTAACACTCGTACGTTGGGAGCCAATCTGTTATCATCAAAAAATTGATCATCTAGCCTAATTTACTATATGTATCGAAGTATACAATATAAAGCCAATTTTACCCTAGTAAAATTTCTTTCATTGTGAGAAATTACCTAATAAACCACCTTTGTTAAGTAATTTATACTTAGACCCATGAAGAATAATTAAATAAATCATTATTTATTTTATTTTATTCTAGGAATAATTAATTTAACCACTGTTTTATTATTATTCCTTTTCAAATTTGACACAATCGTGAAAAATAAATATATAAATCCTTATTTTTCTTATTTTTCTCTAAGAATAATTATTTAATCACTAATTAATTATTATTCTTTGTTAAATTTGAATAACTCCCTAGGAATAATTAAATAAATCCTTGTTTTGTTATTATTCCTTAACTAATTCATTGAGACAATAAATAAATCATTTATTTATTTATTATTTCTAAATAAAAGTTTAAATACTTTTTCCCTCCAAACCAAATATAATAAAATATTCCAAGTGGTTATTCCAAGAATGAGATCAATAATATTTTATTATTGCTCATTATTCAAGGATAACTCAATATTTTGTTATAAATAGAAGGGTTTTCCATTCATTATTCACTTTTGATTATTTTCATTGTTGCACTCATTGTTGTAACTCTCATTATTTTCATTGTCGCACACCATATTTTTTTGGGTTTATGCATTATAGAGGAGAGAGACTCTATAGAATCTGAAGACGTTTGAGGATAGCCAAGAATCCATCACATAGAGAGGGACTGATAACATTTATCCGTTCTCTTCACAGGTGCTATTATAAAATTATTCTTTACATATCTGGTTTCCATTGGATGTTTTGGGGTTATTACTCTTTCTTTCACGCTTTAAATATGATTATAGCATAGATCAGAATTTTGGCAGGTTTTGTGTTTATCAATAGTTGTAGATCTATAATGTTTAGCAGTCATTTCTATTGTTGAGATTGTTTGTCATCCACAATCTTAAGTGCATTCTTTTCGTACATCATTGAGAAGAAAACACTACAACAAATTGGCGTGCAACAATGAAAATAATCGTAGTTACAAAAGTGAGTGCAGCAATGAAAATAATCAAAAGTGAATAATGAATGGAAAACCCATATATTTATAACAAAATATTGAGTTATCCTCCAATAATGAGAAATAATAAAATATTATTGATCCCATTCTTGGAATAACCACTTGGAATATTTTATTATATTTGTTTATGAGACAAAAAATATTTAAACTTTTATTTAGAAATAATAAATAAATTATTTATTTATTGTCTCAATGAATTTGTTAAGGAATAATAAAAAAATAAGGATTTATTTAATTATTCCTAAGGGATTTAGTCAAATTTAAGAAAGAATAATAATTAACTAGTGATTAATTAGTTATTCTTAGACGAAAATAAGATAAATAATGACTTATGTGTTTATTTTTCATGATTGGGTCAAATTTGACAAGGAATAATAATAAAACAATGGTTAAATTAATTATTCGTAGAAGAAAATCAAATAAATAGTGATTTATTTAATTATTTTTCATGGGTTTAACTATAAATTACTTAATAAAGGTGCTTTGTTAGGTAATTTCTCACAGTGAAAGCAATTTTACTAGGGTAAAATTGGGTTTACATGGTATACTTCAATCCATATAGTAAATTAGGCTAGATGGTCAATTTTTTGGTGATAACACCCAAAAATAAGCTGAAAGATATCAATATGGATAGAGGAGAATCCATCCAATCCTACTTCATGAGGATTACTGAGATCAAGAATGATCTCCTATCTATTTGTGAAGTCACTCATGACAAAGAAATTTCTCTTATTACACTTGGGGTCCTTACAAGTGATTGGGATGTGTTCAACAATACCATTCCTAACAATGATAAGATTCTGGGGTTTTATGAAGTATTGGACATATACACTCAAGAGGAAATAAGGATGATGGAAAGATACAAGCCCTCAAATGGAAGCAATCCTACCACCTTATTTTCTCATTCTAAGAGAAGTAACAATTCTAGTCCAAGGAATCAAGGACAAGGGTTTAAGTAGGGATTTAAAGAAGGAAGAATAGGAAGGTGCTTCAATTGTAATGGATTTTGCTACCCCACTAGAGAGTGTCCTCACAATAAGGATACTCCAAGAGATTATGAAAATAATAACAACAACTTCAAGGGAAATGGCAATAAAAGGAACAAGAAGTTCAATAACAAAGGAAAGAGGAATGATCGTGTTGATCAAAATGGAGATGGTCATCCTCCCAAGAAGTCGAGAAACTATAGGTATGATGAAGTTAATGATGTAAAGAAAAAATAATTTTATCTTATTTCTTCCCTCTCCACTGCCTCTCCTCCATATATATTGGACCATTGGTTGATTAATAGTGGTGCCTCAACGCATTTCACTGGTTATAAGGAATCTCTCTCAAACTTGGTTGAAAAGAAGAGGAATATGGAGATTATACTTGAGGATAATGCCACTTATCCCATGAATGGAATTGGGGCTATTACTCTTCACTTAAATCAAGGTTAAACCCTTCACATACAAGAAGTGTTATATGTACCTAATCTGAAAAAATAACTTGCTCTCTATTTCTGCGATGGAGGATAAAGGTTTCAAGGTGATATTCATTAAGGGGAAGGTTCCTATTTGGCAAAGGAACCCAAGAGATGCACTCACTCTAAGATTTAGGGTTGAAGGTCTTTATCAGGTTAGAGGAAGTCTATTGGGAGCTATGACTTCCAATAATTCTCTTCAATCTTAACTATGACACCCAACATTTTCTCACCTTCATTTCAAAGCATTACCTGATATAAGGAATATGGTCACAGGGATGCCCAAATTCAACTTAAATCATGAAGGTGTTTCTCAGGGATGTGAAGCTAGAAAACATACAAGGTGACCATGATGGGATGAGATTTTGGGGGTTAACCAAAATCCCAATTCCCAAATAATTCAAACCTGAGGCCTATGGGTTGTGGCCATAAGTCTCGACGGAAGTGTCTAAAACTTTTAAAACATAGATCTTCATTTAGCAAAAAAATACCTGAAGGCCTGTGGTGAGTTGTCAATAATGGCTACTTGTGCAAGATCACACCCCAAAACTGTCAAATCCTTTAGATAATTACCCTCTACAAAGACGCATAATTTACGGTAGACACGGTGATGAATGAGCTTCTGCTTTGGAGCTAGCACCTTTAAGAGTTGCTCTGCATAGACGCTTTGACTAGCTGTGAATACAATAATTTCAAACATATCTGCAACCCTATCCATAAACAGCTAGAGATGAGGCCTGCATCGTACATACACTGTATGCTCTTTCAAATTAGAATGCACTGGGAATGTGAAGTCTGCATCGTCACAATGCTCCAGTGTTGAATGTACAAGGGTCTCATCCAAATCTAAAACAAGAGTGATAGGCGGGCATCTCCGCATTTGTTTCGGTAGCAACATGGGCTGAAAAGATGAAACCACTTCTGATTGCTCCTCTCCAGAACCCGATCTATCTTGCGCTGCACGCTGTCTAAACAATCACATAAACAGAAACATGATATAACAGAAACATGATATTTGGATCGTCATCGATCCTGAAGTGATCGATGACCGATCAAGCTCGCAACATAGAATTTACTTAATTATAAAATGCCCATAAAGGTACACAACATACACTAAACCCAGGTTTCATATATATTACACAAAACAGTTACAAAATTAAGGCATTCCAGCCTTAAAAACAAGCTCACGCTCGGCTACATCTTGCTCACTCACAAATTTCCTCACAAATAAGATATCTATTACACTCCTATTCCATTACATTTATATAAGAAGTCTTAGGAAGGACCGATCCTATCCTCTCCTGATTTTTCTCCACAAAAACTCTCCAAAAAGCGTGCATGGCTGTTAACAATAGGAAGTCTATCGAGACTTATCCATTCTCTCTTTAATTTTTCTTTAACTACTTTAAATCGCTTTAACTTTGTTTTAAAGTAGATTTTCCTATTTTTCTCCTTTGATTTAGCTTCATTGGTCCACGTCTTCATCGCTCCACTTGGATTTTTCTTTAATTAAGAAAAGGGTGAGATGCACCTGCATCAGACTCCCGAGGCACAAAAATTTATGTCTTCCTGGTCATATGCTTCTTCTTGTCCTTAGCAATTTTATCCACAGCATTCCTTCACTAGAACTTCTTTTATGATTTTCTGTGAGCTGCAACCAACCTCTGCAGTAACAGTCTCCTCTGTTACACGATACCTCACGAAGCCCTCCTCACTCGGTCTTTTGGCATCCTTCTCTATGTTGTTGCAAATATTCTCACCTTCTACTGCTGCCATCTGCGTAAACTCTCCAACTTTAACATAGCTGTACCTCTTTCCCCTTCTACTCGCATTTTTCTTTCTTCTCTCAGGAATCCTTTCCCTGTTCTGATACCAAAATGATGGGATGAGATTTTGGGGGTTAACCAAAATCCCAATTCCCAAATAATTCAAACCTGAGGCCTGTGTTTTGTGGCCATAAGTCTCGACGGAAGTGTCTAAAACTTTTAAAACATAGATCTTCATTTAGCAAAAAAATACCCGAAGGCCTGTGGTGAGTTGTCAATAATGGCAACTTATGCAAGATCATGCCCCAAAACTGTCAAATCCTTCAGATAATTACCCTCTACAAAGACGCATAATTTATGGTAATGAGCTTCCGCTTTGGATCTAGCACCTTTAAGAGTTTCTCCGCATAGATGCTTTGACTAAATGTGAATACAATAATTTCAAACATATCTGCAACCCTATCCATAAACAACTATAGATGAGGCCTGCATCGTACATACATTGTATGCTCTTTCAAATAAGAATGCACTGGTAATGTGAAGTCTACATCATCACAATGCTCCAGTGTTGAATGCACAAGGGTCTCATCCAAATCTAAAACAAGAGTGATAGGCGGGCATCTCCGCGTTTGTTTCGGTAGCAACATGGGCCGAAAAGATGAAACCACTTCTGATTGCTCCTCTCCAAAACCCGATCTATCTTGCGCTACACACTGTCTAAACAATGACATAAACAAAAACATGATATAATAGAAACATGGTATTTGGATCGTCATCGATCCTGAAGTGATCGATGACTGATCAAGCTCGCAACACAAAATTTACTTAATTGTAAAACGCCCATAAAGGTACACAACATACACTAAACCCAGGTTTCATATATATTACACAAAACAGTTACAAAATTAAGGCATTTCAGCCTTAAAAACGAGCTCATGCTCGGCTACATTTTGCTCACTCACAAATTTCCTCACAAATAAGATATCTATTACACTCCTATTGCAATACATTTATATAAGAACTCTTAGGAAGGACCGATCCTATCCTTTCCTGATTTTTCTCCACAAAAGCTCTCCAAAAAGCGTGCATGGCTGTTAAAAATAGGAAGTCTATCGAGACTTATCCATTCTCTCTTTAATTTTTCTTTAACTGCTTTAAATCGCTTTAACTCTGTTTTAAAGTAGATTTTCCTGTTTTTCTCCTTCGATTCAGCTTCACTGGTCCACGTCTTCATTGCTCCACTTGGATTTTTCTTTAATTAAGAAAAGGGTGAGATGCACCTGCATCAGACCATTCCCGTCAAGTGAGACTCAACCCACTAATATTCTTCTATTGGTCCATTCTAATCTATCAGGTATGTTTCCTGTGACATCTCTGGGTGGATATTTGTACTATGTTATTTTTGCGGATGACTTCTCTTGCAAAACATGGATCTATTTCGTAAAGAAGAAGGATGAAGTATTAAAGTGGTTCCGCTCTTTCAAAGCCTTGGTCGAGAATCAAACAAAGAAGAAGATCAACATATTAAGGACCAAAAATGGGACCAAATATGAGTCAAATGAATTCAAATACTATTGTAGACAAGCTAAAATTAAGAGGGAGACCATTACTGCATATACTCCTAAACAAAATGATGTTTTCGAAAGGAAGAATCATAGTATCATAGAATCCACCCATGTTGTGCTTCATGATCAAGGCCTTTGGAAGTTCTTATGGGAAGAAGCTTCCAACACCACTATGTATGTCCAAAACCGATGCCCACATAAAGATTTGGAATTCAAGACACCTGAAGAAGTTTTCATCGGTAAGAAACTTGATGTTTCTCATTTTAGAATTTTGGATGTCTTGTATATTTTCATGTACCAAAAGAGAAAAGAAACAAACTATATGCATTTGGGAAGAAAGAAATGTTTTTGGGCTACAATGAAACTTCAAATGCATATAGAATCTATGTGTATAATCAAAGGGAAGTAAAATTAAGTCATGATGTCACTTTCGATGAAGATTCTTCTCGTAGAAATATCTGAGATATTCCTATTCATAGGAAGGAAAATGATGATGTTGATGCAGAACAGCAGGCTGAACCTCCATCCGATGAACTGATGCATGATGTTGAAGGTATGATGGATCCTATTGATCCACCTCCTAGTGAGCCCTCTACTTCATTAAAAATACCTTTATGGCTAAAAGATACTCATGAAGATGTCGAGAAAGACATTGGACTGAGAGGGACATTTCGTGAAAGAAAAAAGACAAATAGGTACCAAGGGTACTTAGCTACCATGAGTACCATTGTACAATCTGAGCCTTGTGCATTCCAAGAAGCCGTGAAGCAATATGTCAGGAAGGATGCGATGAACAAGGAATATGAGTTGATCATGAAGAATGATGTTTAGGATGTTGTTCCTAGACCCAAGGACAAGTCTCTGGTCACTTCGAAATGGCTCTACAAGATCAAACATGGAGTTGTTGGGAGTACTCATAAATTCAAGGCAAAATTTGTAGCTCGAGGCTTCTATCAAAAGGAAGGAGTATACTATCATGATATATTTGCACTAGTTTCCCGATATACCACCATTTGTTCTATCATAGCCCTTGCTACCTCATAAGGATGGAACCTACATCAGATGGATGTCAAAACCGCCTTCTTGCATCGTTTGCTTAAGGAGGAAGTATATTTGGAGCAACCCAAGGGGTTCAAGGTTCAAGATAGTGAGATACATGTATGCAGGTTGAAGAAAGCCCTATATGGGTTGAAGTAAGCCCGTAGGGCTTGGTATAAGAGGATCAATAGCTATCTTATGAAGTTGAGTTTTACAAGAAGCAATGTTGACCTGGACCTATACTTCAAGGTTGAAAAGGACAGAACTCTCATTTTGGTCCTTTATGTGCATGATTCTTTCAGATAGGTGATGACCCTCTCATTCTTCAAGGCAAGAGGGATCTAACATCCGAGTTCGAGATGAGTGTTTTACCTTCCCCCGCCTAGACACGTGCATGTAGGGTGAGTGGTTCACCTTCCCCTATGATTGACACATGCATAGGATGAGTGGTTCACCTTCTCCTACTAATGCCCCGATACAAATCATACCCATAAAGTCTGCCACTCATGGGAAGTACCTCTCATTTGGCCAATGAGTTGGGAAAATATGGTTAGGGACCATAACACTACTGTTGGACACATCGTGTAATGTCGTACTCCCTATGACTAGGATGCATAGTGTCCAACAACTTGGTCTAGGATCAAGGACTGACTTTTTTCAGTGGAGAGTGGTGTGATATTATGAATCACTCTCAGTCACTTCTTCTTCATTATTACTTCATGGTTCAACAGAGCAGAACAAGGCATTAATGGCAGGATGGTACAAGCTAACAAGTTGGCATAAGGATTCCAGGTGGAAGTCTCCCTAGTTGAGGGGAAGTGTTAAAATTGACAACTAGGGCCAACTTCCACCTTAGGACAACTCATATGATGGATATGATTATTGCATTGGATTCCTCTTTTTGAGAGGTATAATTCTGATATAAGTATCTTCTCATTTTCAAAAGTAGATATCATTTCTCACTATCAAATTGTTAAGGTCAACTTTAGTCAAATGTAGGCTCATGAAGCCCAATGGATTTGTATCCGCACCCTCAACTAATTGTATAAATAGGAGTGACCCTTCTCTCATTTGTACACTCATCTCATCACATCAACTTCTCTCTCCTCTCTTAATTGGTTCATACACTTGGAGGCTCTCTCTTCTTCTCACGTGTGCAAGGAAGGCAGATTTTAGGAGGTTGTAATTTATGTGATTAGCGCAGTGTTGACCCACATTTACTTGGCCATTTCCGTTCACTTATGTTTTTGCACCAAAATTTCGATATTTTCAGGCCGCATTCTTTGGCACGAAATTTGAACAGATTGTGGAATATTTGACTGTGTTGACTACAACGTTGACTTTTTTTTACCACATAAATTACATAAAGGTTTGTTTGGGTTGACCGAGTTGTTTTGGGTTGACTTTGACCCTCTTTGGAGTCTGCCTTTTTCTCCGGAGGAACGAGATGATTAGAGGATTATTTAGGGCAACTTTGACCATCGTTGACTTTCTCGTTAGGGCTACATTGACTATTGGTTTAGTAGATTTTCTTTGGGCTTGTATTTATGATATTTGTACTCTCCTTCTCTATGTTGAACTATTGAAGAATAATAAGAAAATTTGATCAAAGGGTTTCCCCACATTGGGGTTTTTCCTTGGCTTTCACCACATCTTGTGTTCTCTTGTCTTGGCTTGTCTTCTACATATGATTCTATGTTCTATCTTCATTTACTATCAATGTTTATAAATTAATGTGATTTCTACTGGATATAATTGGAAATTGTCATTGGGCTACTAAAGGAACATTGAGGTAAATTGTGCTTAAGCATAAAACATACCATTGCTATCTAGAATTAACAGTTATTGGTCCCTCATTTAAGGGAAAAAGTAAATTAATCTCTCAATACATCAATAATACATCTTATAGTCCAAATGTTAGAATGTTACTAAAGCTAAATGGGAAAAAAACAAAGAAGATGAGGCCCCAAACCTAGAGAAAGTCAAATAATAGTGGAAATTAGTTGAGCTAGATTAGATCATTATATTGTTTGTCATCCATATTGATGCTTTTAGAGTGGAAAAAGTGGAGGAATCAACTCTCAAGACCATTTTCACAGGGGGGAGCCACTTTGGAAAATTGGTGTATGAAACCTTCTAGGAGCATTTGGACGCAACAAACAACATTTTTTGCGGGTAAAACTTTGTTGTTTTAGAGAAAAACCTTCTTTTCCTATTATATACACAAATACCGATCCAGGTTCGAATGTGATAAAGGGCCCTTCCAAGACCTTTTACTTTCGTGATGTGTTAAATTGCATTTTTAAAAGAAACATAAATGAATACATGTGCATGTTGTAAACCTCAACATGACAATCATCAGCAACATAAAATAAGAAGACGTTGACAACAGAGCTCATCTAGGAGGGACTACATCTTCGGGCCCGAGTGTCAAGATGGTGTAGGTCACTGCATTAAGTGTTCTCAATAGTGATGATGTACATAGAGGTGATGTTGCTATCATACAAGGAAAATTCCATCATCTAGGAGTGGCTCCAAGAGATGTTCCACTACAGGAACTCTCAGTCAAAAGATCCTTATCAGTATGACACAAACTCATGCATGATGAGCATCCCGCCAATATGGCATAAAACGGATCTCAATGCAAACATGCATGACAACAACATGAGTATCCCATCAACATACAATAAAGGGATCTCAAAACATAACATGAGAAATCATGACAACAAGTACATCACATAGACGTTTCCACATCACATCAAGCACGAATCATGAGACAAGTAAGAAACATGATCCCTCATCAACATCAAACATGGATCTGTGCAGCACAATGCATAGCAAAAGAAGTACATGTACACACTACATATATGTCACAACCATGGGCCATCTGAAGAAGTGGATGTCAAATTGCTGAAGTTGTTTGTGCCATCGCTCTCATGACATCAATCACATGAAAATGGTTGCTCACACATGAATGCTAACACCTACACTCCACTTAGAAAAGTGGCTAAACAATAGAATGAGCAAATGAAAAATCTGAATACACCATCAGATTTGTGTCGTCGAATAGTGCAAAATCAACTGTCCAATTTCTGCATTTTGAGAAATTGAGAATCTAGGGCTCAAGAAATCATTTAGATTCCCTTAGATTCCTCAAAGATTATACTCCATGGGTGGACTAGAAATCTGCAACTCAAAAAGTGGTTCTGACCTCTCCATTGCGATCCCTATAGAAAACCATGAAAAACGACTGTAAACTTGACTCTATTCCAACATGGAGAAAAATTACCTCCTCCGAAAAATTGCAAGGATCATGGTTTCACTCCCTATTTATGCAGCAATCATGGTTCCACACTCATACTGAAAATGGCTGGAAAATACAGAACTCTGATGGAGACACGGACAACGCCATTGCATTCGTGGCATTGAGAAGTGTCAAAACCATATAAAATTTGTCAAAATTTGACAAAGTGAAATTTCACCCCTCCTGTAAAATGTTGGCTCGAACTGCGTGCATAGCCTTCCCCTGCCTTGAAATTCATGCCCGTTCTTGGTTCCTCCATCTGTCCTCGTACACTAAGAAAACTAGGTATATATAAGAAATTTTGGGTGGATATTCCAATGAAGTCAATTTGGTATGTTAGTAAAGATAGGTGTTTGTTGAGGAGGGGTCGGGTGGTCAAACCCCACCACTCCCTTTTCTTAATGTATTATTGTTTTAAAAATCGCATATTGTTTTTTTTGGCGGGGGTCTGGTCCGCATTGGGCGGTACTCCCCATACCCGTCGTAATCCTTTGATTGTTGGCATGTATTAAATTGTTTGGGGGAGCCATATTAAATGGACACACATTCATTTATTTTGTAGGTACATTGGATGGTTGCCATATTACATGGGGCCACCCATTTGCGGTTTGGCCACATGGGCCAGGCAGGTTCGACCCCCTCTAGCTCCTTTACTAAAATCCAGTCTCATTTTTTTGGTGGGGGGTGTGTTGGGGTTTGGGTCTATGCCCCAAGGCCAGCCACCCATATCCTTGCTCCATTTACATTTAGCCATGGTGTGAGGGGTGGTGGGGTCATGGCCGCCCACCCCATGTGGTGTTGAGAGGGTCCAGGGGTGGCGGGGTCATTACTGCCTGCCCCTTTTATATAAACATTTTTGTTATGAGATATGAGGGGTGGCGGGGGTGGTGGTCCGCCACCACATATATTATTTTTTTTAACTTTTATTTTAAGAAATAGGCCCTTTTAAAAATTAACCAGGAATAAAATTTTCCCAGAATCTAGCCCAGGGCCAGAATCTAGTGGCTGGGTTCTGTCCAAATTGTGGCCTCCTTAAGCCTGCCTAGTCAACAAAAGTCAACCAAACTTTGACTGCTTTTAGCTTTCGCTTACAAACTCGGTTTAATGAACCATTCACATTACCACGATTAGTACGACGAGATCTATGCTCTGGTCCTAGTTTGAAATCATTTTGATCGCTTTTATTTTCAATCTTTCACGAGCCCTCCTTGTCTTGTGTGTGTTTCTGGAGCCACCTAGATCAATCCTCCCCACTAAGGAGCTTTCAGTCCTCCAAAGCCATGAAAACTAATTTGCAACTACTTTGTACCTTGTCTGCATCACAAGCATCCTTAAAAGATCTCGCTTCCATCTCGTTCACCTTTGCTCTTCAGAGCCTTAAGCGACGAGTCGATACCTGCTACCTCTGCAACCTGTAGTACATTGTTTTTCAAATTACATGCTTGACTTCCATGACCAACTAATGACCCAAACGTCCCACATTTGCAACGATTTTATAACACATACTCGGTGGTCAAGTTTACATCAAGATGGATGCAAGACCCCAGCTGTGAAAACAAGCCCAACATATAATTGTTGCTTCAACAAGTGATGGAAAACACATCACCACTGCAACACATGATTTACAATAATAAGGCCAAACACTATTGTTTTTCTTTGACAAGTGATGGACACACAACATCACTTTCACATTCTATCATGCAACTCAAAATAAGGCTAGACGATCATTGTTGTTGAATAAGTGATGGAAACATATCATCACTTTTACATTTTAAAATGCAACAAATAATTCACAAAAGCATGACTATGACAAGCTAACATATGTAGAAAACATTTTTTACTTATCATGGTGAATGGGTCGCCTCCTTGTGGTGATTTTGCCAGTCGAACAATCGTTTCACCTAGTTCATGCACTGACACTTTATCTTTAAGGCACTACTCTGGATGGAGCCTCCAACAAGTGGCTCTTTGATGGCCTCTTCTGTCACAATGACTGCAATAGGTCTTATTTTTCCAGATTTGCTTAACCTATTTCTTTACATGCTATTGAGAGGGTCTTTCACGCGTCATCCTTTTGCCTGTTGCCATTCTTTTCCAACACTTAGAAAATGTATGGTTATGTAATCCATAAAAGGTACATTTTTTTCGATGCCATCTTTTACGTTCATCATTAAAAACATGATAATAATCTAAATGAAAATTCACATGTCGAAAGTGGTTACCTTCCCTTGTTGTCTCTGGTGTAAGTATGGTGATGAGAACTTGCCTCAGCTCTTTCCCTGCAATGGAAACTACCATGGGATGATGGCGATGTGTTCCCATCATTCTCTTTCCTCGACGATTTTGATGATGTCTTAGAAGAATCTGACACCTTCGAGCATTCTCCTTTAGTGTATCTCAAGCCTACAAATTGAGGTTTCTGCACAACCTCCAATGGTTGAGTTACCCCTTGGTTATTAACACTAAGTTTTCCTTCCTCCTCGTGCCTCATCCTTGTAAGGAGCCTCATGTTTGTCCCTGTAATTGGGATCTCCAAATCTCCAACAGAAATCATACTATGTGAAGGGAAAACCGAAAGGAAATCAACATATTTTACCTCCTTTGTCGATTTGGAAAGAACTAATGAGATCTTCTCATCATCTGTTGTTGTTGGTTCACTAGCTGTCTCGGCGCATTCCACAACTTCCTTTCTGACATACCCAAGTCCTGCCTGACGAGGTAATTCTTCTACTTTGATGGGGTTGATAATGCCTTGACCATTAATGCCCAAGCCTTTTCCTTCATACCCCATTTTCTTCAACAGTTTGGGGCCAATTCCCGTGTTATGATTTTCAAAAACAGTGAAATCATCATCAAAACACATACATGAATTTAGAGGACTACTTTTTACCTCACATGGGTCATGTTGCAACTTTTCCAAGGCCTTGTCCTTAGCTTGCAGCTATTGTAACAAACTTTGTTTTTCCTCTTTATCTTCAAGTAGAAAAATCTTCAATTCAGTGTTATCTGTTTGAAGATTATGTTTGTTTTTCTTCAGTTCTTCCATGGCTTCTTTTGTGGCTTGCAACTGAAGATGCAATCACTCCTTTCCCTCTGTATCTTTCTGTAGAGTTTCATACATTATTTCCACCGTTTTAGAAATGTTGAGCATGGTCTCGTACATCGCTCTTTCATCCTCTATCGGTGCACGTTTCATTTTTCACGTTGCAATTCACATAAGTGCAATGATCGCTTTGATACCACTTGATCTAGGTTCGGATGTGACAAAGAACCCTTCCAAGCTGTTTTACTTTCGCAATGTGTTCAATTTCATTTTTAAAAGAAACACAAATGAATACATGTGCATGCTATAAAGAAGAGGAACATGACAATCATCAACAACATAAAATAACAAGACGTTGATAACAAAGTTCGTCCAGGAGGGACTACGTCTCTGGGCCCTGGTGTCAAGATGGTGTAGGCTGCTGCATTAAGTGATGTCAATAGCGATGATGTACATAGAGGTGATGTCGATATCATATAAGGAAAATGACCTCATGCAGGAGTGGCTCCAAGAGATGTTCCACTACAGGAACTCTCAGTCAAAAGACTCCTATCAGTATGACACAAACTCATGCATGATGAGCATCCCACCAATATGAAATAAAACGGATCTCAATGAAAACATGCATGACGACAACATGAGTATCCCATCAACATACAATAAAGGGATCTCAAAACATAACATGACAAATCATGACAACAAGTACATCACATAGATGATTCCACAACACAACAAGTAGGAATCATGAGACAAGTAAGAAACATGATCCCTCATCAACATCAAACATGGATTTGTGTAGCACAATGCATAGCAAAAGAAGTACATGTACACGCTACATATACCTCACAACCAGGGGCCATCTCAAGAAGCAGATTTCAAATTGCTGAATTTGTTCGTGCCATCAATCTCATGACATCAATCGCACGAAAATGGCTCCTCGCACATGAATGCTGACACCTACACTCCACTTAGAAACGTGGTTGAAGAATAGAATGAGCAAATGAAAAATTTGAATGCACCATCAGATTTTTGTGGTCGAATAGTGTAAAATCGATTGTCCAATTTGTGGATTCTGAGAAATTGAGAATCTTCCTCTCAAGGAATCTTTTAGATTCCCTCTAGATTCCTCAAAGATTCTACTCCATGGGTGGAATGGAAATCTACAACTCAAAAGGTGGTTCTGAGCTCACCATTGCGATCCCTGTGAAAAACCATGAAAAATGACTATAAACTTGATTATATTCCGACATGGAGCAAACTTACCTCCTCGGGAAAATTGCAAGGATCATGGTTCCACTCCCTATTTTCGTAGCAATCATGGTTCCCCCCTCATACTGAAAATGGCTGAGAAATGCAGAACTTTGATGGAGACACAGACAACGCTATTGCATTCGTGGCATTGAGAAGTGCTGAAACAATACAAAATTTGTCAAAATCTAACAAATTGAAATTTCACCCCTCCTGCAAAATGCTGCCTCAAACTGCGTGCACACCCTCCTCCTGTCTCAAAATTTGTGCCCGCTCTTGATTCCTCCATCTGTCCTCGTGCACTGAGGAAACTAGGTATATATAAGAAATTTTGGGTGGATATTCCAATGAAGTAAATTTGGTATGTTGGTAAAGATAGGCGTTTGTTGAGGAGGGGTCAAGTGGTCAAACCCTACCCCTATCTTTTTTTAATGTATTATTGTTTTAAAAACCGCATATTGATTTTTTTCGTTGCGGGTCGGGTCCGCATTGGGAGGCCCTCCCCATACCCGTTGTAATCCTTTGATTGTTGGCGCATATTAAATTGTTTGGAGGAGTTGTATTAAATGGAGGCGCGTTCATTTATTTGGGAGGTACATTGGATGGTTGTCTTATTACATGGGGCCACCCATTTGGGGGTCGGCCACGTGGTCTGGGTGGGTTCGATGCCCGCCGGCTCGCTTACTAAACTCCCGTCACATTTTTTTGGTGGGCGATGTGTTGGGGTTTGGGTCCATGCCCAAAGGATGACCCACCCATTTCCCCACTCGATTTAAATTGAGCCATGGTGTGAGGGGTAGCGGGGTCATGGCTACGCACCACACGTGATGTTGAGAGGTTCGAGAGGCGGTGGGGTCTTGGTCACCTGCCCCTTTTATTTAAACATTTTTGTTATGAGATATGAGGGGTGGCGGGGGTGGTAGCCTGTCACCACATATATTTTTTAATTTTTATTTTAAGAAATAGTCCCCTTCAAAATTATTTAGATTTTAGGCCAAAGGAGACAAATTAACTGGGCCACAAAATTTCCCAGAATATGTCCCAGGTTGACCGAAATCCGGTGGCTAGGTTTTGTCCAAATTGTGGCCTCCTTAAGCGTGCCTAGTCAGCAAAAGTTAGCCGAACTTTGATTGCTTCTAACTTTCACATACGGACTCGGTTTGATGAACCGTTCAAATCACCATGATTAGGACACCGAGATCTACTCTTTGGTCCTGGTATGAAATCATTTTGATCACTTTGATTTTTGAGCTTTCATGAGCCCTCCTTGTCCTCTGTGTGTGTTTCTGGAGCCACTTGAATCAAATACCTTCCCAACAGCACAAGAATTATGTCAATAATGGTTTGTATGTGAAAGTTATGGCACTCAAATGTTGACCTTTTTATTTTCACCACCATAATTCCCAAGGATGCCATATGAGCCCCAATTATTCATGAAAAAGGGCCTAAGCACGTGATTATGATGTAGAAGAATTTAGAAGAGTCTATATTGCAACTCTGGTTATGAGTTGATCTAGTTAAACCTAACCAATAGTATGTTATTATGATGTTTTGTAACCAAACCACTAGGAGGAAAAGGGGTTCCATTCTTTCAAGTGCATTTGTTTCATAACTGAGAAAAAAAATGACCAAGAGGGATAGGAGGTAGAGCACACAGATAGGATTTCATGTGCAGTGTAGCAGCCCAAGGGCCACTAGCCATACTTCTTTATACTTACATCCATATTTCTATTTAGAGAAAGAGAGTGGAGAAACATCAAATTCCAATTGGTTTTTCCTCCCAAAAACGTTTCGTGAGTCATATCTAGTGTCAAATGTGTGTGTGTGTGTTTTTTATGTTACTCTCTATCTTCTACATAATTTTAATTCATATGCATACAATGTTAATAGTAATATACAGATCTATAAATCTAAAGAGAATTAAAATTGTAATATTGTAGATCTTGGATTTTTAAGTATATTTTATCTAATCTATTGTGATGAATTGTCCAAAGGAATATCCACAGCAGTTTATGGATCATGAGCTCTAAAATTAAGTTCCCACACTATTTAAAGAGAAACCATTAATACACATAATTGTTGAAGGAATCTACAACACTAAAAAAAATGAGTACAATTATCTCCATGTCATACTAAAGGATTAAAGTCCAACTTAAGAGAAAGCATTTGTTGATAAAATATGGTTGAAAATCCCTATTAAATAAAAGGTGACCAACCCATAACGAAAATACTAGATACAAAGTAACCCACCAATAATAAAAATGAACACCAAGATACTAATATTATACTAATAATATGAATAAGCACAATGAAGTCAAACACGAAAAGAAACCATTGAGCAAAGGGAAATCATGACCACCCACTAATACAATTAGATCATCAATGAGTAAAGTGGAAACTAAGGTATTAATCCTCTATATCAAGCACTAAGAATACAGTCAATAGAAATATATCCATGGAAACAAAGGCAACAATGAATATCTTCAACCAACATAAAGCTCCAAGATATATAATGAATGAATGAGAGAGACTCAACTAAAGCGATAGGAAAACATGGAAAGGGTGATGCAACACTTCCCTTGACATGCAATGACAAGGAAAGGACTAACTTGAGTAGTGATCATTTCCAAAAAAAACCGTGGGAAATCATCTCTAGTGAGGACCGAGATGATTAGAGGATAATTTAGGGCAGCTTTGACCACCGTTGACTTTTTTGTTAGGGTTGAGTTGACTATTGATTTGACTACTCATTTAGTAGATCTATTTTGGGCTTGTATTTATGATATTAGTACTATCTCTCTCTCTCTCTGTTGAACTATTGAAGAATAATAAGAAAATTTGATGAAAGGGTTTTCCCACATTGGGGTTTGTCCCTGGCATTCAACACATCTTGTGTCCTCTTGTCTTGGCTTTTCTTCTACATATGATTCTATGTTCTATCTTCATTTACTATCAACGTTTATAAATTAATGTGATTTCTACTAGATATGATTGGAAATTGTCATTGGGTTGCTAAAGGAACATTGAAGTAAATTGTGCTTAAGCATAGAACATACCATTGTTATCTAGAATTAATAGTTATTGGTCCCTCATTTAAGGGAAAAAGTACATTAATCTCTCAAGACATCAATAATACATCTTATAGTCCCAATGTTAGAATGTTACTAAAGCTAAATGCGAAAAAAACAAAGAAGATGAGACCCCAAACCTAGAGAAAGTCAAATAATAGTGGAAATGAGTTGATTTGGATTGGATCATTGTATTGTTTGTCATCAATATCAATGCTTTCAAAGTGGAAAAAGTGGAGGAAACAACTCTCAAGACCATTTTCACTAGCGAGACCCAACTTGGTAAATTGGTGTATGAAACCATCCCAGAGCATTTTGAGGCATCAAATAACATTTTTTGGGGGTAAAAATTTGTTGTTTTAGAACAACACCTTCTTTTCCTATTATATACACAAATAGCTTTCCAACAAGGCAAGAATCTTGTCAATGATAGTTCATTGTAAAAGTTATGCCACTCAAAAGTTGTCCTTTTTATTTTCACCACCATAGTTCGCGAGGATGCCATGTGAGTCCCCATTATTCATGAAAAGGGGCTAGCCACGTGATTATGATGTAGAATAATTTAGAAGAGTCTATATTGTAACGTTGGTTATGAGTTGAGGTAGTTAAACCTAACCACTAGTAGGCTATTAGGATATGTTGTAACCGAACCACTTGGAGGAAAAGGGGTTTCATTCTTTCAAGTGCATTTGTTTCATAGTTGAGAAAAAAATGGGTAAGAGGAACAGGAGGTAGAGCACAGAGATAGGATGTCATGTGCATCGTAGCAGCCCATGGGCCACTACCCATACTTCTTTATACTCACAGCCATATTTCCATTTAGAGAAAGAGACTAGAGCAACATCACCTTTGAGTTGGGTTTTCCTACCAAAAATGTTTCTTGAGTCATATCTTGTGTCAAATGTGTGTGAGTTTTAGTTATGTTGCTCTCTATCTTATGCATAATTTTAATTCACATGCATTCAATGTTAACAATAATCTACAGATCTACTAATCTAAAACGAATTAAAATTGTAATAGTGTAGATCTTGGATTTTTAATTTTGGATTTTTAAGTATATTTTATCTGATCTAATGGGATGAATTGTCCAATGAAATATCCACATCAGTTTATGGATCATAACATCTAAAAATAAGTTCCCATACTATTTGGAAAAGAACCATTAATACACATAGTTGTTGAAGGAATCTAACACTAAAAAAATTGAGTACAATTGTCTCCATGTAATAATAAAATGTAAAATCCAACCTCAGAGAAACCATTTGTTCATAAAATATTAATGAAAATCCCTATTAAATACCAAGTGACCCACCAATAATGAAAATACTAGATACAAAATAACCCACCAATAAAGAAAATAAACACCAAAGTACTAATAATATGAATAAATACAATGATGTCAAACACAAAGTACTAATAATATGAATAAATACAATGATGTCAAACACAAAAACCAGAAATCAGGACAACCCACTAATACAATTAGATCATCAATGAGTAAAGTGGAAAGTAAGGTATTAAACCTCCATGTCAAGCACTAAAAATAAGGTCAATAGAAATAGATCCATTGAAACAAAGACACTAAGAATACGGTCAATAGAAATATATCGATCGAAACAAAGGCAATAATGAATATCTTCAACAGATAAAGTTCCAAGATATGTAATGAATGAATAAGACAGACTCAACTCAAGGGATAGGCGAACATGGAAAGGGTGATGCAACACTTCCCTTGACATGGAATGAGAAGGCAAGGACTAACCTGAGTAGCCATCATTTCCAAAAGAAATCATGGGAGATGACTCCACTCGGTTGAAATTAGGACACAAAGGAGAGTGAAAATTGATTATCAAGATAAGTGATTCAAAACCCACTTGTATTATTTAAAACAAAGAGCGCACAATGCGTTCACGTAATCAGTTGCCATGGGTATCTATTCAATCATATCAGAGCTAAGACGTTTCAGCGAAACCCTAGATGGGAAATAACTGTAACTCTAAATCTGGAGAGGCAACTACGTCCTCCTTGTCGTTTACATCATCCACGTGAAAATGCGAACATTCAGCGGGCGTGCCGCGATCGAGAAAACATCTTGTTTCTAAAAGGCCGTTACCAATTTGAATGTTTCCTCCTCCATCTTTATTCTTTTTTGTGGCTGCGGCACCACTTATATCTGTTTGTGCAGACACGGAATTAGTTCTACTGAAGTCCTCCCATTCGAATGAGGGTTTCCAGAGCGATCTGCTACTTTTATTATAAGCAGTAATGTCGATAGCATCTGACAAGCCTTGTGCCTGCTGCATGCCGGCCATGGCCACCAACATCTCATCATCGTCTATTGCTTGAAGAATTCCTCCTGCGCTTGAACTACTACCGCTGCAATTCATGCGCTTTCTTTTCAAATGTTTCTTCATTTTGTCGATTCTGTCCAACAAAGCCAGAAATTCTTCCACGTCCCCTTCACTTTCCAATGTTGTCCCGGGGCGTTTGCGTCTCTCCATTTCTTCTGTTTCATTTTGCGACGCTTCCGCTGATTGGTTCGGAAAGCATACTGCTGGTCCCGGCGACATCCATTTCGGAACCTTGGAATTCATGACGATAGATCGTACTCGTAAATGAGTCTCGTGGCTGTGGTTCAAACTATTAGATGGGGAGGTTTGCTCTTCATATGTTCTATGGTCCGATCCTGGACCGAACTATGTATTTCTGTGATCCCAACAAAACTATATATATACCATATACCTGTGAGCCGCTCCAAATAGGATGTCTTCCATTGATAACACACAGCAGTAATAGTTTATTTTAATAATCTTCTGCCTTGGTTCATGAAAACAAAATACACGAATCAATCCCAGGAATTAAGAGAATACAGTCTATACAAAGGGAAAAAAGAGATATGAATCTGACAGAATTTAGATCTCACCATAGTATTGTTGCAACTAATTCGATTTGAAAGTCCAATGGATACTGCAAACCTCCCTGATCATGCGCGATCGTCATATGTCTCCCTTATATTTATGGAGGAAAGGGTTGAAGAAGGGAGATAACGTAAAGCAGCCAACCACTTTCACGGTCGATTCTCTCTTGTTGTCGTTGATAGAATCATTGTATCTGGTCGATTCTCTCTTGTTGTCGTTGATAGAATCATTGTATCTGTGAATAGGAAAATGGAGTCACGGTTTACAACGCAAAATAAAATAGAATAATAATAAAGGACAGGAATTCACGATTCGGAAGCAAAAAAATTAGATTACTGAGGCAGGTTCAGCTGGAAACATGAATACTGAGGGAGGTAGACCGGTAAACATCCTTGTATTGGATTTGTGGGACATAACAAAAAGTAAAATAAAATAAAAAAGTGAATCCCACCATGTCTTTCTGTCCCACTCCCACCCAATTCTTGATATCATCCATATGACGTGAGCTGTGACGATTGTATATTTATGTGAACGCGTATCAAAAATAATTAGGCTCGTTGAGAAATGATAAAAGTCCCTCTTCCGTTATCCAATCCAAGTCAGTTCCAACGTTAAATGTCCGTGAATTTGCATTTATTTAAAAACGTGTTTTGAATTTGCGTTTATTTGAAAAAGTTTTTTGTGCTTGAATGATAAGTCCTGCCCCACTCAGGCTCTATTCTATTAACAAAATAGGTACAGCGAGCAGCATGCCACGATCACCTTAGGAGTTAAACAAAAATTATTTAGGAAATAAATAATACTATATTAAGCTTCTCTCTACCTCACCCAGTGAACCCAGTGATGTCGTAATATCTTGTTTTTGTTAAATATTTTGACTCGACATAAAGTAAAATTAAAATTGTGATGGCCCGGTAAAACATGTAATTATGAAAGTTATTAGGGTAAGAAACTAATGTGAACAGTTAATTATTGTGTTAAATGATATTATTTTATTTTATGAAATGGAAGATATTTTTGGAAATGATGGCAGTCTCCTAAGGGAGGATTTCTAAACAAAAGAAACAGTTATAAAACTGAAAATGAAACTAACCCTTCAGCCAGGAAAAGTCCTCGGAGGGGAAAACCCCTGGTTTGTTGTGACAGAGAGGGGGAGACTCCAAGAAAAAGAAAAGAGAAAGAAAAGGAGGGTTAAGTCTGGTAAGGACCAGATAACCCTAGCGCAATAGTGCATGAGTCTTGTAGAGGGCTCCAGGCCTGCAAGACAGCTCGGGGGGAGAATCCTACGTATCAATGGATCTCATGGTTGGGTGGATAAGAGAAATTAAGTGAATGCAGGTGAACTTCTGGAGCATTAACTCCTGTAGGTAGTCCAGGTACGAATTATTCACCAGATTCAGATTTCCTTAATCAACAATTTGGGTAAATAGAAGGAAAGTAGATGAATCCAAGTCTCTGTGGCTATATAGAGGTAAAAGAATGTTTACTATAGAAAACAGTACTATGAGCATTTTAGTACTAGTTATTAAAGCAAAAGAACAGAGACTATCTGCTATAAGCATTGCAATTAAATGCATGAAAACTAATGCATATTACCATAACAGAAACTAGTGCATGCCATCTGTATAGAAACCGAAGCGTGCTATACACATAAAACTCATACAAGTTTTGGAAGATCATAACTGTATGCAGGTGTGAAGTGCATGATATAAGAATGCATTTAACTGTATAACAGCGGAAGGACTCGCTGAAAACTGTAGCAGTAGATTGATTATAGAGAAACAGAACGACCAAGAAATCTTTACGATTCTAGACAAACAAGAATGACATACTGAGACAGTACCATTATCTATAACATATAATGAAGCCGTAACCAGAGATTTAACCAAACCCTGTACCGAGGGTGTACTATTCATATATTCGTAACAAGGGTTTACATTAATATATTTGAACTAAGGATTACATTCATATATTTGAAACAAAGGTTACATGCCATTTACATTCGAAACAAGTATAAACCACCAACAGTATTACCACTCGTCTGAACGCATTTGACTCAGAGTGCGAGGTTGATACTATTATCCATAAGGCGACATGATGTCCCCGGACAATAGAACCCTACCGTGGTAACGGCCATGTAACTGCTGTACTAAAAGACATGTCCAATGAGCAATTATGGAACTGTTACTATAAACCCTTAACTAAAAATAATGCCAATCTGTGAACCGAAGGAAATACAATAATTGCAAATTCAAAACGAGCTCAGACATGTCTATGAACCAACGTAATACACGTATAAAACACAGATCTGGTGCCAACAGAAGTAGATGAATAAATGTACATATCACATTCAAGGGAAAAGCATATTGACTTCATGATAACAGGAACCCTGATGGGTATAAACAGTAAAATAACCAAGTATCCAGAGAGCCAAAGAGAACTCTCATTCTTTCATAAATTACAGACAAACGCTTGTGAATCATTGTTCAAAATTCTTGACACTATGAAAGACAGAAGGAAGTAAAAGCCTGAGATCCTTGAGTCGATTCGGTTCCGGCCATGAGACCGTGGACCCTTAACAAATATACATATACATGCAACCTGGCATAATGCCCAAATCAGCTATTTAACATAAGATGGTAGAGACCATGAGAACGCAGGTACCGGCATGGAGTGGCCGACCGCGTTTCGAGTCCAGGGTTGTCCGAGTATATAACCTTGAGGCATTAAAGGAACCTCCGTGAGGAACTCCTTCGGCTAAAAGAATCAACTTAAAACCTTGTGCAAGAACAAACCCTCACCCGTCAACTGTAATGCAAGCTCTGTATCAAGTTGCTATGGGGTATATACCTGGAGGAGCCACGGTTGCTTATTATCTGTTGAATGGCTGAAGATTCGCAGTATAAACCCTATCACAGTAAAAGCAATGAGATTAGTTCAATCTGAGGTATACAGAACTAATGAACCGATAGTAAATGCAAATACTGTGTAGATATTTATAATCCAAGTAGCTGAGGAAGATATTGTAATCGGCGGACCATGGTTATGGGGATACCTGGAAGTAGCGTTGCAGAACTGGTAGCTGAAGTGAGGGGGTTACCGCCGAGCTGAGCAGAATCCAACCTTCCGAAACATGTGCAAATGGACTAAAAAACATAGCTCAGTGGTATATAAACAACCAGTAAACCCTTGGGTGCATTCGGACCCTTCGATCTTAACTTATCATCCACACCATTCAATCGATTGAGAGCTTGGCGCGTAAAACTCTAGCGCTTTAACCAAAGTATCATGTGGCCTCAGCACGGAAGTTGCCACTTGGTGATGGTAGGTGAGGGGAGTAAGGATTCCGTGCACCATCTAGCACCGGTGACGGGGTTAGCCATTAACTTAGCCCCCAAATTCGTAAAGGTTGCCAATTGGTTCATGAGCATTAACTTAAGGAAGGAACCTTAGTCTAGTAGAAATTGATATACATTGTGTAATTACAGCAGCACTTTTATACCATGGAAAGCGATGCTTTGCATCATAATTACTTTATATTCAGATGGATGAATGGTAAAGTAGTAGGACTATGATATTTATTTAATTTTTTTTTTTATTATAACTATGGATAGATCGTGACAATGTGGTATCAGAGCCAAGTTTCAAAACTGTGGCCTCTGGAGCAGTAAGATCCAGCTGCATGGAATATTATCGTGTAGTTCGTATATGAGAAGGAATTAAAACAGCTAACTGTTTTTCTGTTTATTCATTAGGAGATAAATACAGAAAAAACAATCCGTTAACAGTCAACAATAAAGATGGAGGGAATGCAGGGAGTTGACAGCATTCCTCGGGAAAATCCAGAGCTGTGGGTACAGCTTGGTGTGGAGACAAGCAGTACCAATCTGGCGATACTCGAAACTGTTCAGGAACTGAAAAGAGAGATGGCACAGTTGCGTGAAGACAACGCGCGTTTGACAGTGGAACAGGAAAGAATATTGAAGAGTCTGTCGGACAGACAAAATCCACCATTAGCCAATCCCAGTGCAGAACAGCAAAGGGCAACTGAAGAAGGGAATTATGCACCTGAAATCTCAGAGGAGAAAGAGGACCATTCTGACAATGTATTAGAGCAATAGACTTCAAAGAGACAGAAAATGGAATTACAGGGAGAATTCCGGAAAATTAAACCTCCACATTTTGATGGAGAGCAGGAAGAAGCGGCAGAGGCTTGGTTAATTAACATTAATAAGTATTTCCAGCTGTATGAGTATGATCAGAATTTGAAGGCGCGACTGGCCATCTTCCAGCTACAGGGCAAAGCAACCCAGTGGTGGGAAGAAATTAAAATTGTAAAAGGAGTAAGTGAGCAGAACATAACCTGGGAGAAGTTTCAGAAATACTTCAAGGAGAGATATCTAACTGAGCGTTTCTATGATGAGAAGGCACGAGAATTCCATGATTTACGACTGGGACAACAGTCCATGGACGAGTTCATTAACCGCTTCACCTCCCTGCTTCGCTATGTGCCATATATCAAGGAGAAGAAGGCCAAAGTGCAGAGATTTGTGAGCAGCTTACCAGCCTATATAAGAGAACGCATTGAGTTTGATAATCCCAGGACAATGGATGAGGAAATTCGTAAGGAAATAATCTGTTACCAGCAAAACAAGCAGAAAGGAGATATTTCAAATAAAAGGTGGAATGAAAGAAAAAGCAACAGAATTGCTGGTAATCACAAAGGAAGTCGTGGTAATGGCGGCAAGGGTGCTGGTAAGGGACAGATTAGCAGAAATGTAGCAAAGAGTACCTTTCGGACTAAACCAAGTGAGAGCAGAATCAGTGAACCACCTGCGAGGTCAGACCTTGAGGGGACGACCAGACCTCCAGTCCAATGTTGGGGTTGTGGAGGACCACACTGCGTTAAGAATTGCCCTCAGCGTAAAGGAGTGGACCAGATATCTCAGATCCAAGAAGCATCGACTGTTGGAGAAGTGGCGCGCAGCATGCCAAGAATTAATGCAGCTTTGGATGACCGTCAAGCGGAATACCAGCCAACCTTGGTGGAGTTTGAAGGTAAAATTTCAAACCTTTCTATAGCTGTTCTTATTGACCCAGGAGCTACTTTAAGTTATGTTAGCCCAAAAAAAGTAGAACAGTGTAAGTTACTTTTTGAAAAATTCAGAAGTCCATGGCTGGTACAGCTAGCCACGGGAGCTAAGAGACGGGTCTCAGCCAAAATTAGTAACTGTTCTTTCAGCATAGCTAGACAGCCAATTACAGCCGATCTGAATGTACTTCCATTGGGGTCCTACGACATTCTGATTGGTATGGATTGGCTGGAAAAACATTGGTCGTTGGTAAATTGCAAAACCAAAACCATTTATTACAAGGATGATCTGGGGCAACAGCAAGAGTTGCAGGGGATAAAACACCCTGTACAGATCCGACCTATCACTGCTTCTCAGCTAGCTAAATGTCTCAGAAAGAAGTGTCATATTTACGCTATTCAAGTGGGTTATGCAAACCAGAAAGACAAAATATCTGCATTGGATGGCATTCCGGTATTACAAGAATTTGTGGATGTTTTTCCTGAAGAGGTACCAGGACTGCCCCCGAAAAGGGATATAGATTTTACTATAGAGTTAACACCAGGGGCAGCCCCAGTATCAAGGGCACCATATCAAATGAGCATGCCTGAGTTAACAGAATTAAAAATGCAACTGCAAGAGCTATTGGATAAGAATTATATCCGCCCCAACGTGTCATCGTGGGGAGCTCCAGTGTTATTTGTCAAAAAGAAAGATGGAACTCTCCATATGTGTATAGACTATCGTCAATTGAACAAACTCACAATAAAAAACAAATACCCCTTACCTCGGATTGACGAGCTCTTTGATCAAGTGAAGGGAGCAAAGGTATTCTCCAAGATCGATTTGCGATCTGGTTATCATCAGATCAGAATTAAAGAAGAGGACATTGCCAAAACCGCTTTCAGAACACACTACGGGCATTATGAATTCGTGGTGCTGCCCTTTGGTTTGACCAATGCACCTGCCACCTTTATGTGTTTGATGAACAACGTGTTTCACAGGTTTTTGGACAAATTCGTGCTGATATTTATTGATGATATTCTGATATATTCCCGTTCCCATGAGGAACACAAAGAACATCTTAGGATGGTGTTGCAAACTCTTCGGGAACACCAGCTCTATGCTAAGTTTAATAAGTGTGACTTTTTCAAGGAGGAAATTCAATATTTGGGTCATGTGATTACTAAAGAAGGAATTGCGGTTGATCCTGAGAAAATAAAGACTATCATGGAATGGCCCATACCCAAGGATGTAGCTGATATCAGATCCTTTATGGGACTAGCTGGTTATTATCGAAGGTTTGTGGAAGGTTTCTCAAGGATAGCCTACCCTATCACTTCCTTGCAGAAAAAGGGAAAGGCATTTAAGTGGACAACGGAATGTCAACAGAGCTTTGATTGGTTGAAGCACCTACTCACCACTGCACCCATCTTGAGTATAGCTGATCCTAATAAGGATTACATTGTGTGTATTGATGCAAGTAAAGAAGGTGTGGGAGGAGTATTAATGCAGGAAGGGAAAGTAATTGCGTATGAATCAAGGAAATTAAAAGATCATGAGCAGAAATATTCTGCTTACGATCTAGAATTAACAGTTGTTATTCATGCGCTAAAAATGTGGCGACATTACCTCTTGGGGAGGAAATTTCTGTTGTTGACCGATCACCATAGCTTGACCAATTATTTCAGTCAACCTACCTTGAATGCAAGACAAGGTCATTGGGCAGATTTCCTAAGTGGATTTGACTTCGAGATTAAGCACTTAAAAGGCAAAGAGAACCGGGTGGCTGATGCGCTAAGTCGAAAGGTGCAGTGTTTGTGTGAACTTTCAGTCAGCAAGTGGCGAAACACTCTGTTTGAGCAGATTAAATCAGCAGCAAATCAGGATGTTGAATACCAATAGTTAAAACAGCAGGTACAACAATCAGTTAATGAAAAATTACAGCAAGGATATACACTGGATAGTGCTGGCATGCCGTATTTTAACAAAATATTATATGTACCTGATTAAGATGACCTTAAGAATCTGATTTTGGACGAGTTCCATACTAGCCACTACACTGGCCATCCAGGGTACCAAAAGATGGTCACTGCACTTAGGAAGGAATATTTCTGGCCCAGAATGAAGAAGCAAGTGGTTGAGTATTTGGCAAAGTGTTTAGAGTGCCAGCAGATTAAGGCAGAACATCAGCATCCGACTGGGCTATTGCAACCTTTGCCTATTCCGGAATGGAAATGGGAAACCATTTCCATGGATTTATAACCGGTCTTCCACGAACGAAGAAAACCATGATTCCATCATGGTGGTGGTTGATAAGTTGAGTAAAGTGACACACTTCATACCCGTGCAGTCCACTTATAAGGAGGTGCAAATTGCTCACCTTTTTATGCAAAATGTATTTAGACTGCATGGGCTACCAAAAGTAATCATTTCAGACCGGCATGTAAAGTTCACATCCACCTTTTGGAGGACATTGTTCGCTAAGTTAGGAACACAACTGAACTTTAGCACAGCCTACCACCCGCAGACCGATGGTCAAACCGAGCGAGTAAATCAAGTGTTGGAAGACATGTTGAGAGCATATGTGATGATGAAACCAAACCAATGGCAAGAGTATTTACATCTGGTTGAATTCGCATAAAACAATGGGTATCATACCTCGACGCAGTTAAGCCCCTTTGAGGTTTTGTATGGGCGAAAATCCCGCACACCCTCAAGTTGGGGTGGACCTGAGGATAAGTTGAGTATGGGTCCGGAAATGCTTAAAGAAATGGAATACATGGTGAAAAGGGTGCGAGCCAACTTGAAGGCTGCACAGGACAGGCAGAAAAGTTTTTCGGACAAGAAAAGAAGGTTTAAAGAATCTCAGGTTGGTGACCATGTGTTTGTGAGGATCCAAGCCAGAAGAAGCACATTGCAATGGAGCGGATGTGCCAAGCTGGCTCCTCGGTACTTTGGACCTTTTCAGATCTTGGCTAGAGTGGGGCTGGTGGCTTACCAACTCGCCTTGCCAAGCCATATTAGAATTCACAATGTTTTCCACGTTTCTGTTCTAAAGAAATATGTATACGATCCCAAACATGTGATTAAATGGCAAGATGTTCGGGTAAGAGTTAGTCCCGTTGTTTTGAACATGTGGATACATTTAATGTAAACTGATTAAAATATTGATTGTCTGCAGGACAAACCGGAAGGCGAGGTTCTGGTCGAACCACAGAGCATTCTCGACTAGAGAGAAGTGCGGCTGCGGAAACGGGTTATTACCCAAATTAAAGTGTTGTGGCAGCACTATGGGCCTGAGGAGGCTACTTGGGAAGATGAGGAACTTATGAGGCAAGCTTACCTAGACTTATTTAAATGGAATAGACATCGGGACGATGTCCAATCCCAGGGGGGGAAGATGTGATGGCCCCGTAAAACATGTAATTATGAAAGTTAGTAGGGTAAGAAACTAATGTGAACAGTTAATTATTGTGTTAAATGATATTATTTTATTTTATGAAATGGAAGATATTTTTGGAAATGCTGGCAGTCTCCTAAGGGAGGATTTCTAAAGAAAAGAAACAGTTATAAAACTGAAAATGAAACTAACCCTTCAGCCAGGAAAAGTCCTCGGAGGGGAAAACCCCTCGTCCTATATAGAGGTAAAAGAATGTTTACTATAGAAAACAATACTATGAGCATTTTAGTACTAGTTATTAAAGCAAAATAACATAGACTATCTGCTATAAGCATTGCAATTAAATGCATGAAAACTGGTGCATATTAACAGAACAGAAACCAGTGCATGCCATCTGTATAGAAACCGAAGCGTGCTATATACATAAAACTCGTACAAGTTCTGGAAGATCATAACTGTATGCATGTGTGAAGTGCATGATATAAGAATGCATTTAACTGTATAACAACGGAAGGACTCGCTGAAAACTGTAGCAGTAGATTGATTATAGAGAAACAGAACGACCAAGAAATCTTTACGATTCTAGACAAACAAGAATGACATACTGAGACAGTACCATTATCTATAACATATAATGAAGCCGTAACCAGAGATTTAACCAAACCCTGTACCGAGGGTGTACTGTTCATATATTCGTAACAAGGGTTTACATTAATATATTTGAACTAAGGATTACATTCATATATTTGAAACAAAGGTTACATGCCATTTACATTCGAAACAAGTATAAACCATCAACTGTATTACACCCGTCTGAACGCATTCGACTCAGAGTGCGGGGATGATACTATTATCCATAAGGCGACATGATCTCCCCGGACAATAGAACCCCACCGTGGTAATGGCCATGTAACCGCTGTACTAAAAGACATGTCCAATGAGCCATTATGGAACTGTTACTATAAACCATTAACTAAAAATAATGTCAATCTATGAACCGAAGGAAATACAATAACTGCAAATTCAAAACGAGCTCAGACATGTCTATGAACCAACGTAATACACGTATAAAACACAGATCTAGTGCCAACAGAAGTAGATGAATAAATGTAGATATCGTATTCAAGGGAAAAGCATATTGACTTCATGATAACAGGAACCCTAATGGGTATAAACAGTAAAATAACCAATTATCCAGAGAGCCGAAGAGAACTCTCATTCTTTCATAAATTATAGACAAAAGCTTGTGAATCATTGTTCAACATTCTCGACACTATGAAAGATAGAAGGAAGTAAAAGCCTGAGATCCTTGAGTCGATTCGGTTCCGGCCATGAGACCGTGGACCCTTAACAAATATACATATACATGCAACCTGGCATAATGCCCAAATAAGCTATTTAACATAAGATGGTAGACACCATGAGAACGCAGGTACCGGCATGGACTGGCCGACTGCGTTTCGAGTCCAGGGTTGTCCGAGTATATAACCTTGAGGCATTAAAGGAACCTCTGTGAGGAACTCCTTCGGCTAAAAGAATCAACTTAAAACCTTGTGCAAGAACAAACCCTCACCCGTCAACTGTAATGCAAGCTCTGTATCAAGTTTCTATGGGTTATATACCTGGAGGAGCCACGATTGCTTATTATCTGTTGAATGGCTGAAGATTCGCAGTATAAACCCTATCACAGTAAAAGCAATGAGATTAGTTCAATCTGAGGTATACAGAACTAATGAACCGGTAGTAAATGCAAATATTGTGTAGATATTTATAATCCAAATAGCTGAGGAAGATATTGTAATCGGCGGACCATGGTTATGGGGATACCTGGAAGTAGCGTTGCAGAACCGGTAACTGAAGTGAGGGGGTTACCGCCGAGCTGAGCAGCATCCAACCTTCTGAAACATGTGCAAATAGACTAAAAAACATAGCTCAGTGGTATATAAACCACTAGTAAACCCTTGGGTTCGTTCGAACCCTTCGATCTTAACTTATCATCCACACCGTTCAATCGATTGAGAGCTTGGCGCGTAAAACTCTAGCGCTTTAACCAAAGTATCATGTGGCCTCAGCACGGAAGTTGCCACCTGGTGATGGTAGGTGAGGGGAGTAAGGATTCCGTGCACCATCTGGCATCGGTGACGGGGTTAGCCATTAACTTAGCCCCCAAATTCGTAAAGGTTGCCAATTGGGTCATGAGCATTAACTTAAGGAAGGAACCTTAGTCCAGTAGAAATTGATATACATTGTGTAATTACAGCAACACTTTTATACCATGGAAAGCGATGCTTTGCATCATAATTACTTTATATTCGGATGGATGAATGGTAAAGTAGTAGGACTATGATATTATTTAAATTTTTTTATTATAACTGTGGATAGAT